>JAJOOS010012235.1:0-32534 GCA_029582725.1 Solanum chiquidenum
AGCATTTTTTATTAGCTAAATATGTTATTGAAAACTAAATAAACTAAAAATGCTATTCAATAACATATAATTTCAATAGAAAATTACAAATAAATAAACATGTAAAAAAAATAAAAATCCCCCGTCCCGTCCCATCCCGTATATATAGTGGGACGGGATGAGACGGATTTTTATCCCCCCAATCCCGGTCCCCCCAAAATCCCGGCCAATAGGTCCCCGTCCCGTCCCGTCCCCCTTCGTCCCGTCCCCCAGTCCCCGTCCCCGTCCCCTTGCCAGCCCTACTTCAGGGCTTGGTACACTAGAACTTTAGGTAGTCAAATGGCCAATCGGCGACTCGCCAAATGGACTTCGGCGATCTCCAGGCTCTCTTTTCTTCTTTCTTTCAGCTTTGTTCCTTTTTGCAAATTAGAGTCCTTGCTTTGTTCCTCAATCCAAATACCTGGTAATCAAGGATTTTACATCAATTATTGGCACAAAATAAGCATTTGAGGACACTAAACCTATACAACTAAAGCCCTAAATGAGTCCAAATCTAGGACTCATCAACACCCCCAACTTAAACTTTTGCTTGTCCTCAAGTTAAACTCAAGTTCAGCAGTTCACAAAGAATGTCTCAAACAGTGCTACACAAGACTCAATCATGACTGCACACAACAAGACTCAACTTACTCATGCAAGGATCAATTGTGCACTCAAATATTCAAGTTATGACTCACCATTATCAAAGATTCTCAAGTTCACAATACTTGCTTCAAATGCAAGTTCATGCTCAACAAAGGTACTCAAATGCCCTCACACAAAGGATGATTCCATATTCACACAATTGTTCAACAAGTTATAGTTCCGGAATCACATACAACTCTCACGCTCACAAAGATGAACATATGCATGACTTCACCCATATGTTTGCCCTTATTTTCCAACCAACATTCGATTCAGCTCACTCAAGATAAAAAAGGTCCTTTCATGGTTTGTAACGGGGCTGAGTGCAAATGTATGGTCATTTAGGTTCAGTGGCTGCTATCCTCATGAAATATGGTATGAACAACACTTTCTTTCTGTTTCTTCAACATTCTCATTCATGCTCGAAATTTACCCCATTATTCACTTTTCATGGAATACCAGACACCCTATTTCTTTTGCACTTCCACAAATATATTCCACAACTTTTTCATTCTTCTTTTCTGTTTTTTTTATATGGAGGGCTCCATCTTTCTCAAAACCATGGATCAAGGGGAATTCTTTTGCATTTCTTGATTTACCTTCTCTTTTCACCACACCCCCAACTTAGGCTTTTGGCCTAAGTTGGCTATTCAAACAAACAACATTTCATGAGGATTATGGGTGAATGGATAAAGAGAGGGTCACAATTGTATCAAGTTTCTTTCAAGAAAAGGATAAGGCTCAAAGGGGGTTCGACCAAGGTTCACACACTCACAAGGTTGGCCACAAAAGAGGTATAATGTCAAATTATTACACTCTTCAAAATTGTTGCCTAAGATCATTTCAAGAGTTTGCATCACTTAGTCAACCGGACCAACATGACAAATTCTAGGTGTCATCACACAAGGTTCACGGTAAGCTCATCACACATGGCATTGGGACCAATATCAAATAAGACTCCACACTTTCTCTAGTGTGCAATATTCATCACAAGAGACTCAATTCAATAATTGGCTAGTCACAACGAGATGCAAAGAGTTCACATATTGCCTATGCAACTTCATTTGGCCTCATCGTAGCCGCACATTCATATTTGTTCTATTAAGAGCACTATTCAAGTCATCGATATTGATCATGACCGATACTCAAATTTACACAAGAACAACCACAATTAAACACAATCAAGAGGTGACAAATTTTTTCAAAAGGGTAAAAAACCATTTACAATTACAATAAGGAGCCACAAGCTCAATCATCCACAAAACAGTGGCAAAACAGATTTACAGCACAAAATCCCAATATATAAACAAAAATAAAAAACACAAGAGGTAGGTATGGAAATACCTCACCCCACCACAAAAAAAACAATTTATCCTCAAATGCAATAAAAATATCTAGCAATCTATAAAGATGACAGAGAGGGAGGTGAAGAAAAGTCCTGTCTACGCAGTCGCTCCATTTATCGGGGCATCAATGCCAGGTGTAGCAGCAACAACACTAGCACCACTACGGTCAGCCAAGGGAGTGTCTGCCAAAGAGATCTGCACAACTGACTCGACCATGGCCTCCTCAATCTCTGTAAGGCCCTCATAAGAAGCCTCCTCATTAACACCCAGCTGCTCCTCATCGGTCTCAGCCTCGAACTCAGCAGCAGCCACTTCCTCCACTCGAACCTCATCTCCTGTCATGACCCAGGAGTACCCATAGACGTAACATGACGTACTTGACCCCGAAGGGTCTCATACAAACCTCATATCATTCATGAACATAAGAGCATAGGAAAATAGTGCGGAATTTAAAACTTTTCTTTACAACCAAAGTCATTTTTCATAAAAGCAAGCGGAAGTCTTTTCCATACTTTGTCTCAAACCATCTAGAACCATAAGACTCAAAACTTTGAGATGCAACCCATGTTTTATAAAGAAAAATATAATTGGACTTGTTTAGAGTCGCCACTTAATTTTTAAGAAAAATCAAGAAAACTACTTTTTCAAAAGATTAAAACAGAAATCTAATGAAAATATTCAAAGGGGTTCGGGGTTCATATTAGCATTTCGGGAAGGGTTTGAAAGCACCCGAAATGCCCGCTAACATGCGGTTATCCAATAATTAACTATTTGGCTAAATTCGTTGACTTAACTTATATTGCAAAATTGAACTACTTTATTGTTAGAACTATTTTAAAGGGGGAAGGGGAAATATTTAAATATTATCTAAGTGAGCTATCTTACAAAATTATTTCTTTAAGTCTTGTTAAGAGATGATTGGTTTTAGTTAAATTGATAAAACACAATGAGCATCTTACGGGAATTCAAATTTTTCGACCTTAGGATTAGCGGCAAATATTAACAAGCACGCAAACACAATAAAATAAAGAGGGAAAGAAACTCGGGCCCAAGTTTGGTTTTATGTCCGCCTGGACCAGTACTTGGGCCTATTTTCGTTTTGGCCTTGCAACCCATTCGAGTCACCTGCACCTGTCCTAAACTAACATGAAATAAAATATTATTTGGGCCTTAGGCCCAATTTTCACCTGTCCTAAATTTCTAACATAAATAATAATAAGACGACAAGGGCTTAGGCCCAAAATGACAAAATATAACTTCTTTGAAAATAAAGGTGGGCTTTTGGCTCAATCCCTTCAATTTCTTGATTTGTTGCTTCTTCCAACTTTGGGACCTGTTCGTCGGTTTTGGGTTTGACTCGGAAAGGGAATTTGAGCCTTTATGGCTCTCCCGAAATGCAAGGGGTATAGACCCAAATGGAGTTCATAGTGAACTCGAACGGATTTCACATGCAAACACAAAATGAAAATTAGTAAGTAAGAATCGAACAAAACATAATTTATATGCTACCATATTCTAAAATTTACGTACTACCATATTCTAATATTTAGCTACCACCATATTTTAAAATTTATTATACTCCCGTATTCTGAAAAAATTATATACTACCGTATTTTATTATTTTATTACACTACCATATTTTAAATTTATATACTACCGTGCTCTAATATTTATATACTACTATATTTTATTATTTATTATACTACCGTACTCTAATATTTATATACTGCTATATTTTATTATTTATTATACTACCATATTCTAAAAAATTATATACTACCGTAATCTAATTCAAAGAAGAAGAAAAAACAAAAAAAAAACAGACAAACATTAGCTTGACACAATGACAAATATAAATTAATTAACATTTTCCTCTTTTAAACTAACAGTGACTCCAAATAAACTATAAAAAAGACATCTCATGCTCTCCTATGACTAAACAAGCAGTAAACGACTTATGCGATACTAAACAGGTCCTAAATGTTTAACATACACTAATCATTATAACAATTTTTTAAAAGGTGAGACAAGAAAATCACATAACTTTCATGCGAGAATGAAAGAGGGACTTTGACACCTACCCATAAATGAAAGCAATGCAATGAAGGAATAGGCATGCTTATTTCAAATAACACATAGGGCAATAATATCAATCCACAAAACAACAACTTCACTACTTAACAGATTAAGGACAAAACGAAGAGCAGAGATGACCAAGCTATTGACCTTAGAGAAATCAAGTAGAAGAGACTCCCAATAAGCTATCGAACTAGGGAGAGTTAACGCTCAGAAGCAACCAGAAAGGAGCGAAGCAAATCAGTAACTAGTAATAATAAGAAAAGAAAAAGAAAAAATATATATATATATATTTACGCTGCTATTATCATTTCCGAAAATGGTAGAGTAAGCAGAAATTCTTAGTCACGGATATTCTGGATATAAACCATACATAAGAACACGTTCTACGCCTCAGTTTACCGAAACGCTGACTCAAAACCGCACGAACAGACATTAAACACCAGAAATCAACTAAAAAAAAAAACATTCTAGCAGGAAGACAAAGAATATACGAAAAAATTTTAGTTCATAAAAATAGAAAATTCAATGTGCGATCTAAGATCGAGAAGAAGTTTACCTTTCCGGGGGCAACGAATAGGACGACTACGAGTAGACGGGTAGCGATTCTTCCGCCACAAAGATTCGAAACTCAAACAGCCGACCAAAAGCTTCGAATGAACTTCGAAAATAAACTTCTCGCTTCTTCGGAAAAAAAAAGAAAAAGAACCGTCTAAAACTTTTTTAAGTATAAGATTTGTCCAAAGTAACTCCAACCTTTCCTTGACTCCCAATTTTCCCACTAGAAAATCTCTAACTAAAAAAAATCGCTCGGATTTCTCAAGTCGACAGTTGCTCACAGAGAAAGCCAACCCTTTATCCAGACTCTAGAATTTTCAACTAAACAAAAAGCTCCTCTCTAACCTTCTCCCCCCTTTCACATATGAAAAGAGGGCACCTTTATAAAAAGAAACTAGGGCAGAAATTCGGGGCAAACGGATAGAAATCCGGATAGAAGAGCCCAATTCGAAATTCAAATCCTCAAAAAAATCTTACACGATTAAGGGAAAAAGAACTTTTTCTGAAATTTCAACTCCATTCCAGAAAAGGAATGGAGGATGGACGGCTGGATCGATTCCCATCGTCCTTGGAGCTCGACGTGGCCTCATCCCACAACTGCAAGGACGACCCTTTGCTGAAAATATAGTTGGAATCGCTGGGTTTCGACTTTTTGTCGCGTCTGGAATGGGGGGAAAACGCAGGGTACTGTTTTGGGTATTGTTGTACGTATTGTGTGTTTGGTGGGTATTGTAATGTTGGGTTATTTTTGTGTCTTGGTGGGTCGGGTCGGATGGGAATTGGGCTGAGGGAATATTGTGTGTTGGCATGAGAGGAAAAGAGGCATGTTGGGCTAGGCATTTGAAAATTGAGTGGGCTGCTGCTGTGGAGAACAAAAGGGAGTTGGTGCTGAAATTAAATGACCCAATCTTTGGTCTTAAAATGGGCTGAAGGAAATGTTAGGAAGTGGCTACAATTGCAATTACATAAGATTGCAATTATAACCGAACGAAGTTAAAAACTTAGCCGACTTGAATTTAATTGGTGAATTCGGCCAAAGTTAAATAAGATGAATTAGTATAAATTAAATAAAGAGCTTCTTAACTTCAACGAAATAGAATTGCAAATTAATTAATCTAAAATTATAATCACAACTTAAACACGCTTCTCGAATAAACGAAATAAAATAATTAAGCTAATAAGCTAAATAACATAAAATTATAAATACACTTTAAACCCAATCACTTCAATTGAAGTTTAAATAAAAATCTTTTTAAGACGATTTTTGAATATTCCTGAAATATACTAATTATATGCGTAGTTATATAAAATATAAGTATTGTCTAAAAATTATAATAAGTGACAAAAGTTACTTAAAATAACTTGCAGGCTATATATATACATATATATATATTTATATTTTATTTTATTATTATTATTCTATTTTTTATATAATTTTCAAATATTTATAAAATATGTTAATCATATAAGTAATTTTACAAAACAAGTATATTATCTAAAAGTTGTAAAAGTGACAAAACGATTTAAAGCAACTTGAAAATATTTTCATTTTATTTTACGTTTATTTATTTATTTTATTTAAAACTAATTATTCGAAATCGCTTAAAATTAAAAAGCTCGATGATTAATCTATATTGTGGAGGTCCAAAATTGGGTGTCAACAACCCATACAAAAGCTCTAGACATAATAATAAAAGACATAAAGGGACATGGTGGGTTTTGTCCTCGAAATTATGAGGACTCACCCAATCTTCAACTCCTTGCAACTTAGAAATCTATGTTCCAAGAATAGAACATCAAGTCCAAACCCTACACTTTGTACAAAAATAGAAGAATTATGGGTTAGTACATTTATTGTACTAAGTATGATGACCATGCAAAAATCATGCTTAAAAAGGACATTTTGGTCAAATCCATGCATTATGCCAATTCTTTTGAAACATCTTGTACATTAGTACAAGAGGCATAAGATACAAGAATAATCAACATATAAGCCATTTCATCACATTAGAACATAATCAACATATAAGCCATTTCATCACATTAGAACATAATCAACATATAAGCCATTTCATCACATTAAGCTTTCACCTTAAGTAACCCCAAGCTATACTTTGTGCAATGCATGAATAACGTCCCATACCACCATCCACACTAATTACCATATTAAGGCCACCAAAAGTGAACTTACCATTCTTCCTTTTCACATTTAGACAATACTCATGCATAAGGAACATAATCATTTCATAAGTCACGACAAGGAATGTAACTCATAATACAATCCAAGTAAAGCATGTATCATTTCATTAAGCATTTAAGTCAACATTCTTCATTAGCTTCATTAGAGCACATTCATTCATTAGTCATTAAGACATTAGAGAACTTACTATAGCCCTCTCAAAGCCTACTCGTGCAATGCATGGATGGCATCCCATACTACCACCCACACTTCATAGAACTTCTCAAGAAATCATAGTGCACATCTCACATGATGGGAATAAGCGTTTAACCGACATAGATCATGAGAGCATACCATGGAATCCGGTGTCATATAACCCTACACTGAAGGAATGTGTTTTACTTGCCTAAGGTAGAACTAAGTGTATTTTAGTTTAGGTGTATCCACTAGCTATCCTATGCGGGCACATAGTTATGGGATAAGAAAGATGTTTATTGAAACTTGGCCTAATGTAGGGAGAGCTTCCATCTTACCATATCCACTCGGTTCTTAGCCTCCATGCCCATAGAGTATTTCATTCACATTAACATTATTGTACTTAAGAGGGCTACCAACATTAGGTCTACCGACTCTAAGTACATTACACATGAAAGGCCCACCACCATTAGGTCTACCGATTCAAGGTACATTATTAAGATAGCTCATGGAATCCTCAAGAAAGGCCACCACCATTAGGTCTACCGATTCAAGGTTCATTATTTCACACATGAAAGGGCTACCAACATTAGGTCTACCGATTCAAGGTTTACCATCACATTAGTTTCTAGACTCATCATGAAGGGCTACCACCATTAGGTCTACCGATTCAAGACATAGCCTAGAATACTTCATCATTAATTTATAGAGTACTCATGAAAGGGCTACCAACATTAGGTCTACCGATTCATATTTATTAAGTCAATATACATTAGCAACACAAGAAGAGGATGCCTAAGCCTACCAATTCATGATACAACAATCAACATTACTTTCATTTACACATGAAGAGGATGCATTAAGCCTACCAATTCAAGATACAACGTTACAATGAAGTAACCTTTCACATTCCATCATAATCATTCATAAGTGTCAAATTGATAAATAGCCTTTCAATAATAACACAATTACATTCAAGTCACGATCACATTGCCTTCATTGATTTCACATTCATATACATACATCATAATCATACTTCAATTCTTCATACTTTACCCTTCAAGGCCATGAATCACAAGTCACCAACAGACCAATAATTTACTACAATTTAGGCATGAATAATGAAGTAATTCAATAAACTAAATCAATTTAGACACAATCTATTCACATGCTTTCATAATCAACAAACCCACTTCATGAAGGCACAATTTAGGAATTGAGGAAATTCATGGGTTCTTAGAGTATTTTCATCAAAAATCATCAATTAAACATCAATTCATCCATAAACTATCATTAATCAACCTTTGAAAATGTTTGAAGAAGGAACCCATGATTGAGAGTGAAACCCTATGTTTTTGAGAAACTTGAAAACTTTGAAATCTACTTTTGAATGGACTCTATGGGTGAAACCTACCCATAGATGAAGGATCACCATACCTTAATGGTGTTTTCTCATGAATTTGAGAAGAAAAATCTTTATTCCTCAAGCCATAACGTCCACTTCTTCTTATTCTTCTTTGGAAATTCTAGAGAGAGAAATAAATTTGGGGAAGAAAAACTTTGGGGTTTTCTTTTCTTTTGGATTCTAGGGAGACTGAATGAATTTGGGGAATTTTGAGTCTAAAAAGTTTATATACTTTGCTAGTGAAATAATAAAACAATAGGGTATCAATTTAGGGAAAATAATTCAAGACCCCTAAGGTTTTAACTCAAAAATTGCAGATCTGCACGCTGAAGCTCACCAAGAGCACTTGGCGACTCGCCAAATGCACCCTCAACTTGCCTAATTTTATAGTGAGCCGACTTAGGGGCTCAATCGACTTAGGTGATGGAGGAGTCGACTTCGGTGACTCACCGAATGGAATGGCGAGCCTAACTTTGCTCGCCTAGAGTTACAGAATACAGGACATCAGGAAATTGAGCCAAAAGGCGAGGAGGCTCCACTTGGCGGATCACCAAGTCGACTCGGCAGATCGCCTAGTCGACTAAGAATTAAATAATTTACCTTTTCTAAATCGGGGGTGTTACATCTCCGGTGGTAGCCGGAGGCACATCTGGATCAACTGGCACATCAGGGATCTTTACTGTCCCAAAAAACATCGATATGTCGGTGGACTTCAGCTAATCCACATCTCTCCTCATCTCAGCAATATCGGCCTTTAGAGCTGTCACCTCATCGGTGGCCCCTTGGCCTTGCTCACACACCGCTATACGTGCCGCAAGGGCATCAATAGTCATACTAAGGGTGTCACAACGTCGGCTAGGTCCCTCTTGATTATGCCAAGAATGGTGGCCTCCAGTCTGGCGGTGTGTCGATCAGCAGAATAGGCTAGCTGCCCCATCCGTGGTAATGCTGCCTGAGTGAGTGGGGGCCGACCAGTAGTAGCAGCAGTCGACCTAGGAGGCAAGGGGGCTGCAGAGGAACTAGGAGTAACAGAAGGGACAACACTAGATGTACCTGCAGACCTAGGGGCCGGAGTAGGCAATACTGCCTCTGCAGGTAGTTCCTGAGTATCAACAACCGGGGAAGAGTCCACTTGGGCTGCCTTCTTCTTTTATGCTTCATCCTTCAAATACTCCACTTCAATCTTCTGGATGTCGGTAAGGGATGTGGGAGTCACTTCCACATCCTTCTTCTCATCTCTAGGCACCCGAGCTTGCCTGCATAGCTCGGTGATCAACACCGAAAGGGGGAGGGAAGTTTGGCGCTGCTTGGCCCATATGACCATCTCCTGTGCAACAATCATTCCCAGGTTCAGCCTTATCCCATCAATGATGCAACCAAGATAGGCTGCTTTGGTGTGGTGGAGAATCGACTCATTCTGGGATGGCATGATGGTGCTGCTGATGAAGCCAAACCAGAACCTTGCTGCTATATTTAGGTCCTTCTTCTCAATAGGTGCTCCAACCTCGAGCCACTTGGGAGTGTCGTCTGATATCAGAGGAGCCAACCACTTCTTCATGTCTTCTAACGCCTTTGTCATGATCTTATATTGGCAATCATCCTCAATTCGTGTTGAAACCCCCAAGACTGCATTGATGGTATCACTATCACATTTCACCTTTCTACCCCTGATGACCACATAGTCTTCCGGCTTGAATCTAGCGGCCGACTTCTTTCCTTGTGGCAGTAAAGCTCCATAAGCAGTGTGGAACTCCCGGACCTAATTTGGAACATAAGGTCCTCGGGGTCGAGTGAACAACTGGAACTTATGCGACCTCATGCAGCTCATGATCTCCGAATATATGTCTATGACTCCATCAGTAGACAATCTCTTCTCCTCTATAATGGTCCTCAGCCCCTCAGTCTTCAGTTTGTTCATAGACCGGAAGGAGGACCCTGTGCAGTTGGTGCTGGAATTCAACCTGTGCTGGAACAGGCTCAGTAATGGTGGCCTGGGTAGCCCTTATCCTAGATGGATCATTCAGCCTCTTGGACCATAATTCAGCTCTCTGGGTTGACAATAACTCATTATCCTCAGGATCAGAAGTGGTAGCCCGAGGATCCTGGTGCTCACCCTCAATCTCAGAAGTAGTGAGGTGGGTGGTATATATCCCGTCACTGTCGGAGCTGGCCTCCGGTGACGCAGAAGCATGAGCCTTTCCCTTCCCTTTTCCTTTCCCACCTGTAGTGGAAAGTTTGGTAACCTTGGCCCTGGATGCAGCTGCATCCTTGTCAATTGTTATTCCCTTAGCCCTCTTGCGGGGCAACATGTCTCTACTGGCCACTTTTGGTCTAGCCTTATCTGCACAAACATAAAAAAGAGTTAGATTTGTTTCAAGAAGAAGTGCAGAACATCAGTTGTAGACAGTCAGTTAGTCACCGAATCGCTTTGGCGAGCCAGATCGGGCTCGCCGAAAGGATTGGCTCAAAATTTCCCAGAAAAATTGGCATGTCGGCGATGGGAGGGGAATTTCGGCGCATCCCGACAGCATTCGGCGAGCAAGGACTAGCCCGCCAAAAGTTGCAGTGTATTTTAAGGGTTAGGGGTGCAGAAAGGGTGATCAAGAAAGACTTTCAGCGAGTCACCGAGTGCACTCGGCAAACTCAGGCTTCTCGCCGAAAGTTACATAACCCAAACCCAATTTTAGCATGAAATTAAAGGAGATCAAAAGGTATTCAGTGAACTGCCGAGTGGTTCGGCGAGCTCGACCAAGCTTGACCAAGCTCGCCAAACTGCCCAACGTTCCTATTTTCAACCCCGACATCCAAATTCAACTCCGTAGCCCCCAAAAACAAAATCAAAGCACACACTAGTTCAATTAGACTAAGACCCATACTACCCATGCCCCCGGGATACTCAGACTTCTCCCGGTTTGGTCAAATTTGGCCATTTGACGACTTTTTCCCTTAAGAATGACGTCAACCACTCCATCATTGGGCAAAGCACGTCATTTGGTACAAATGTGTGTTACTTAGACTTCACCCGACCAGACCCAACAACAAATTAGCACAACCCAACAATTTTGATCAATTTTAAGGCGCGAAATTTGAGAATTCAACAACTTATGCAATTTAGGCATGATATTCAAATTAAATTTGGAAAATAAGCACAAAATCATGGATTCTGAGAGCCCCAACACACATCACTAAGATAGAAGCAATTTCAAATGAGTAAAATTAGTATATACGAGTTTGGGGTTCGGAAAAACCAACCTTTACTGCTGAATAAAAACTTTGAAAAGCTAGGCGGCAAAGAATCCAACTCCGAACATACAATTGATGATTAAAAAGTAGTAATAAACCAAAAATATAGCAAAATATAGAGAGGGTGTGAGTTTGGGAAGTTAAAAAGTGAGGGAATGTGAAAGAGTTTGAATGTTTAAACCTTTGGCTTTTAAAACCGTCCAATTCTCGCCCATTCGGTGACATTAGTTTTGCTCACCGACCCACTCTGTGACACACTGATTGGGCACTTACCTCGTCGAGTTTTACAGGACCTCCAGTTATTGTGGGGGGTCCAAACGGCGAACAAAGTTGTGGTCACTGACCTGGTCGGCGACACGCCGATTTGCTCCTGGGCTCGCCAAGTTTTATAGACTCCAATTTCAAAATTACTTGAGTCCAACGGCGGTCCAAGTCGGGCTCGCTGACTTTTTTGGCGAGTCTTCGACTGGATATTTAGCTCACGAATCTACACTTTTTAAACACATTCCACACTTTAACCTGCACAATCAACACACGATTATTTCGAAAACAAAAAAGAAAGCAAATAAAACCTTGGGTTGCCTCCCAAGCAACACCTTAGTTAATGTCGTGGCACGACGCAAGTCCTCGCTCAAACTTCATTCTTGGGGTTGACCATGGTGTCACTAGGATACCTCCCTTGTTGTCTCAGGTTTAAATGAGACAAAATCTTACCCATTTGGGTCTCCAACTGCTTGATAGAGACGAAATGAGAAGTAACCGTCTGCTAAAGGGTCGATACATCTTCCTTAATCTCTTTCAAAATTTTATCAGACCCCTCAACCTTGTTGAGAATACTAGATAGCATATCCTCAGACCGGCCACCCTCAGAATCTTTGGGCTTTTGACGCTCGTGGGGAGGAATGTACCTCTCTTTCCTTCCAAATGGGATTATGATCCCTCCACTCTCTATCACGGTCTCTCCAACCTTCATCCTTGTTCCAACCTTGGTTACCACCCTACCTTGGGTAGTTTGCATGGTAACCAGCTCCTTGGTTGGCAAGGAAGTTCACCTCTTCTTGGGTTGCCTCCCAAGCAACACCTTAGTTAACATCGTGGCACGACGCAAGTTTTCGCTCAAACATCATTCTTGGGGTTGGCCATGGTGTCACTAGGCAACCCACTTGTTGTCTCGGGTTTAAATGAGACAAAATCTGACCTATTTGGGTCTCCAACTACTTGATAGAGACGAAATGAGAACTAACCGTCTGGCTAAGGGTCGTTACATCTTCCTTCATCTCTTTCAAAATTTTATCAGACCCCTCAACCTTGTTGAGAATACTAGATAGCATATCCTCAGACCGGCCACCCTCAGTGCGCTCGTGGGGAGGAATGTACCTATCCTTCTCCCCCTCTCTTTCCTTCCAAGTGGGATTACTATCCCTCTACTCTCTATCACGGTCTCTCCAACCTTCATCCCTGTTCCAACCTTTGTTACCACCCTGCCTTGGGTAGTTTGCACGATAACCACCTCCTTTTTTGACTAGGAAGTTCACCTCTTCGTTGTACAATGCTTCAAACTTGGCATCATCGAGGTTTACACACCCAACACCCACAACATTGACATTTCTAGCACCATCTCCCATGACATTTTTGGACAAAATGTCAAGTTGGGTCTTGATCTTTGACATGTTCTGGTCCCTCTCTTGGTCTTTCCAAGCTGCTCCTTGGTCAATTTAAAGTTAGAGGGGATATGTGATCTTCGCGGATGTACCAAGCCCGATTAATTGTGGTCATACCATCCAAAATATGGGCTGCTATAATGTAAGGTTGTTGCATCAAACCTTCCGAAAAAAGTTGGTCAGCTACGCCCTTGTTCATCGAATCAAGGCTTCGGTAAAACCATTTCAGCAAAACGTTGGCGGGCAAACCATGAGTTGGGCATTGTAGAACCAACTTCTTGAATCGTAGCCAAGTCTCATGAATTGGCTCACCCTACAAACGCTTGAAGCTTTGGATGTTGTCCCAAAGTGTCATCATCTTCGAAGGAGGGAAAAATCGCACTTGAAATGCGGTGACAAACTCTTCCCACGAAGTGATTGAGTTTCGTGGTAATTCAGCCAGCCACTTACATGCTTCTCCCATTAAAGAAACTGGGAACAACCTCAACCAGACCAACTCTTGGGATATATTCTTGAAGGAGAACGACCCGCACACATCAACAAAATTTCTTATATGCTCATGGGATCCTCATGAGGCAACCCACCAAACAACCCTTTCAATTGCAAGAGCTGCAACATGGTGCTTGTAATGTGGAACACAGTGTTCCCTTCAGCCAGAGGTAAGCGAATGACACCAATTTCACTCATCAGATGAGGGTCATTAACATTCGGCTCGTTGACATCGTTGAGGTTACCAATGTCATCTTGGTGGCCCACTTGGCTATTATTGCTTCCGTTGACACTCATTTCCTCTGTTTAAAACAGCAACACACAAACTAAAACTAAAAATAAGTAGATTCAACTATAACTAACAAGAACAAAATTCAACTTAACCACAAAATCTTAACCCACACCACTCCCCGGCAGCGGCGTCATTTTGATTGAATAACGCTATCAAAGACACTTAATCCAGTTCTAAGCGTCAACGATCGTTAGTCAGTATATAACCCAACTAAATGAGTTGGGGTCGAATCCCACAGGGAGCGGTACGTGTTTAAGATTCAATAGTAAATTGTGAACATGGTCAAATCAGTCATAGAAATAGACATTATCGAATATAAACATTATTCATATCAAGGGGTAACACGAATGTCAAATAAGGGGGTTTTGGTTTTAATTATCAACTACAACAACAACAAATAATGCGAAATAACAATAATGAGACAGGTTCTTGGGATGTGATTCGATTATAGGCTAATCTAGATAAATGGGTAATTGCAACTATTAGAAAATAGCTAGATAGTAGTGATTAAGCTAGACTATAGAGGAGGTAAACTTTCTCTCGAACAATTTACCCCAAATCAGGTCTATTTTTCTCGAACATCGACAGTCATACAATATAAGAACAACCTACGCCTTAGTCCATTCACTCTCTCAAGCTGAATGTGTGGAAAAGGGTTCAGGATTCACTCTCTCGAGCTGAACCGATGACAACCCAATACCCACAGACCATCAATCAATAATCTTAGTTTTAAAACCTATCTCTCGAGCAAGCCCAAAGCACAAGGGTAGAACTGCATTGGTAACTACAATTCTTAAATTAAACCACAATTAATGATTGAAATCACTTCTAAACAACATTTAAACTAACAATTAGCAATACCCATAAACTAAATCAACCCATAATTACATAAAGAACGTCATCTATTATGTTTTAACTTATAAAATAAAAATGAATATACAAAAATGGTTCTAAAAATATAAAATGTACTTGTTCTCAACATGTTCATATGACATCTAAACTGGTTAAGTGGAATACACGTGCAAAGCACATCTGGTTAGATGAGAAGAAAAATATACAACAAATATCGTCTATAAGGTAATATTGGTGAGATACGACTAATTACATGATTGAACCTCATCATATTGAAATAAATATATACATTATTTCATTTAACTAATAAAATTTTTCATTGACCATTTTTATAGGTTCGTGTGAATAAGAGATATATATGACGATCCACATTGAACATTCACAAAAGAATCTACAATATTATTTTGTGCAAACCTTATTATTCAAATCTTCGCTTAAATTTTCTGAATTAATAATCACGTGCAACGCACATGTCGAAAAATTTGTATAAATAAATATTGATATAAAATATAGAAGATATACTAAATTGAATGTTTTTAGTTGGAGTATTGTATTAATTTAACATTCATGTTAGGGAGTATTCTAATTTCACTAAACTTTGAGATTGTCAACGTATGTATATCAATTTTGAGTTTTTAAAGATGAGAAGAATAGAAAACGTAAAATTATCATAGTTTAAAAATGTAAGGAAGCCCTCCATTTAGAGTTAAAAATGTGTAGTATGAGCATGTGCATATTGTTTTTTATCATAAAAGTCACAACCATTCGGAAAGGTCACAACTCATCGAAAAAGTCACAACTCTTTGGAAAAGTCCTAACCATTCAATGTAAAATGGTGTATTCTTTTAATATAATGTAAATATAATATAAAATATAGAAGAAGAAGAAGAACTTATCAGAAAAAGTGATAACTCTTTGAAAAAGTCACAACTCTTCAGAAAAGTCGTAACCTTATAGAAAAGTCACAACCCTTCGAGAAGGTCACGACTCATCGGAAAAGTTACAACTCTTTGAAAATGTTACAATCCTTTAAAAATTGTTCAAAAAGGATCACAACTTATCATAAAAAGTCACAACCCTTCAGAAAAATTACAACTCTTTGAAAAAGTCGTAAACTTATAGAAAAGTCACAACCCTTCGAGAAGGTCACGACTCATCGGAAAAGTTATAACTCTTTGAAAATGTTACAATCCTTCAATGTGAAAATGTATCTTCCTTTAATATAATATAATATAATATAAATAAATAGATATAATACAATATAAAATATAGAAGATATACTAAATTTGATGTTTTAAGTTGGAGTATTATAATAATTTAACATTTAAGTTAGGTAGTTGATCCTTTAAGGTAGTATAGATAGATAGATAAAAAGGTTAGATATAGATTTGTCTAATATTAATTTGATATGAAATTTTAAAAAATAAAGAAGACTTTTAATTTAAGGATATGTAGAATATATAAAAATGTCTTTTAACTTTACGGTCTTAAAGATGCGGCCCCACCCCCAGAAAAAAGAATACTCTATATTAAACTGAATAAAAATAAAAGTACAAGAAATAAATTAGAAACAAAAGAGTACTTGTTAAATCTAGTTTCGACTCTTCAAACAAGTTTTTGATAAAACAAATTTCCAACAGTTTGAGACTTTTCACAACTTGAACAACAAGTTGTAGTTTGTGCAACATAAAATTATTGATTTTCTTGTCAAGTAGAAGTTGTTGCAAAGGTATATTTATGGTTATGAAAATGAGTACATATTAATTATCTAGATAGTCTTATCTAGATAGTCTTCTCATTTGAAGTTGAGTTATTCCATTCTCCTTGTTGCATCAATTTTTGTTGATTTATCTAATTTACCCACAAAAAATATTGTAATTGCATAATTGAACAACTCTTACAATCTTCCTTGTTTTAAGAAGAAGAATAGAAAACTTACAAAATTTGTAGTTTAAAAGTGTGAGAAAACCCCTCTGTTTATAAACAACAAAGGATAGAATGAAAAGGTGCTTATCGTGCCTTATCTGATAAGTCACAACCCTTCAGAAAATTCACAAATTTTCGAAAATGTCACAACTAATCGAAAAAGTCACACTCTATAAAAAAGTTACAACCCTTGAGAAAAGTCACTACTCATCAATGTGAAAAGGTGTCAGCTTTTAATATAATTGTAACGACCCATTTGGTCGTTTTGAGTACTGAAGCTTTTTATTTCATAAAATACTTTCCAATAGATTCTAAATGGGTATTTTGGACTATTCGTAACTACAATTATAAAATTAATGGGATAATTTCAATAATTTATTTAGTTGATGATTAAAGAAAATAACATTAAAACTAATAGTGGGTCACTTTCACACTTTTATAGTTGGCCTTATATAATAATTAGGAAGTAAATATTATGTAGAAAGAATAATGGTTTGAGGTGAGAAACCAATACCTCCGGCATCTATCAAGAAGACCGATATCCATGTAATTAATGTCAATTCTTCTATTGCTTTACATAAATTATACTCCCTCCATTTTAAAAAGACTGACCTAGTTTGACTTGACACGGAGGTTAAAAAAATAAAGTAGACTTTTGAATCTTATGGTCCTAAATTAAAGTTATGTCAAATGTACAAAATTGTCCTTTAATCTTGTGGTCTTAAATATGCCACGTGGAAAGCTGAAAATAAAATGTTACCAAAAAAGGAAAGAGGTCATTCTTTTTAAAACAAACTAAAATGAAAATGAGGTCATTCTTTTTGAAACGGAGGGAGTAATGGATTAGAGTTGCAATTAGGTTGTTGCATGCGTTACAGGTGGAAAGAATGTTAGAGTTAGGTTAAAGTTGGGGGACAAGGTATATACGTAATAATGACCTAATGATTACTAAGGAAATTGAGGTGAAATTGTTAGTATGTTTAAGATTAATACATAAAAATATTATTATTAGGTGCATTTTGTATTGTTGATGAATTTGGTAGGTGCTGGTTGCCACTGGTTACGTAACCAGTGGCTTCAGCTTTAAGTTTTATAATTCTATTATTATATTATAAATTATATTTTGATATTAAGATAGGTAATTAAATATTAGGTGTAGCAAATTATTTAAATTCCATTAAAGTTATGCTAATTGGAGGAGTTAAGACTTATCCCTTAAGTTTGAACTTAAGGAAATTGATTATAGAATTAGGTGAGTTTTTGGGTCTAGGCTAGATATAGAATAATATGAGTGTTTATAGATTCATTAACTTACGAATTATGCATATATACTTGATAGATTGGAAATGTTCAGCGGCATTGAGGAAAGAAAAAATATTGGAAAAGTAACTTGCTTGACTCCGGTTCTTCGGTGGAGATAGGTTATGATTTATTCTATTTTGAGTTGGCGATGATACCTACTCAGTCCATGTTACCATGTACTGACCCCTACTTGTGTTTTCTTCATTTTTTTTTGTGGAGTGCAACAAGTGTACTGATTTAACATTTCAAGCACACCTCTTCCAATTCTAGGTGTCAACGATCGTAAATCATTATAAAATCCAACGATTGAGTTGGGGTCGAATCCCACAGGGAGCGGTACGTGTTCAAATTCGATTAGGAACTGCAAACGTGGTCTAATCAGCCATAGTAATAGAAATTATCAAAAAATACATTAATCAAATTAAAGGATTGACACGAATGTCATATGGGAGTTTTGGTTTGCAATTATTAACAACAGTCACAAATATTTCGAACTAACAATAGGGAGGGGGATTCTTGGGATGTGATCGATTATAGGAAAATATAGACATATGGGTAATTGAAACTACTAGTAAATAGTTTAAGATCAGTGAGTAGGCTTGACTATAAGGGAGATAGTTTTCTCTCGAAGGAATACCCCAAATCAGGTGATTTCTTTCGAACATCAACAAGCATGACAATGACGAACAACCCACACCTTAATTCATCCACTCTTTCGAGCTAGATGGGTAGGATTGGGTTTATGATTTACTCTCTCGAGCTAAACCCAGATCAACCCAATACCCACAAATCACTAATCTTAGTTCTAAAATCTCTCTCTCGAGCAAGCCAATAACACAAAGATAAAATTGCATTTGCAACTACAATTCATAAATTAAACCATAATTAATGATTAAACTCACTTCAAAATAGCATTTTAACTAGTAATTAACAATACCCATAAATTAATTCAGCCCATAATTACATGATCACACCCCAAGAATTGGGGTTTTAGCCAAACATCATAAAAAAGCAAAAACAATTACCAAATCGATTATCCATCAATTGGGTAAGTGTGATTTAGTCTTGACAATGCTTCAATTTGTTGAGTCTTTGAAACCCACTTCCAAAATCTCCAAATTGAATCTCTAAAATTCTTCAAAACTATGAAAAACTACAGAGAAAAGTGTTCTGAGCAAAATTCGTATTGTCCAACACTAAAAACTCAACTCAACCTTTTAAAATAAATGTTCAAAATCTAATTTATAGTCCCCAAAATTAAGCCACAAAGGGCTGTTTGGCGAAGTAAGTCGCGCTCACCGAACCACTCGGCGAGCCGCCCTTTGACCTCTTCCATCGCCTTTTTTCCTTGGCATTCAGCATCCTCGAGTTCTGTAACTTTGGGTGATCTATTTTTGCTTTGCAGAACTGCTCGGCGATTCACCGACTGCATTTTTTTGTCCCCGACCTGGTTTCTTCCCTCAGGACTGGCACACTAGAACTTTAGACGGTTAAACTAGCCACTCGGTGATTCGCCAAGTGATCTTGGCGATCACTAGGCTTGCCTTTTGATATGCTCAAATTACACATCCCTAAAGAAGTATAAGCGATCGTTGTCAAATAAAGAACACAACTTGTCGGTTGGGGTCGATCCCACGAGGAATTTGATTTAGACTTAACCTTAACTCACGATTATATTCGTTTAGCCAACTTATTTCCAACACAAGTAAATAAGGGGGGGGGGGTTTGTGTAACAAATAACTGATTGATCGTTGAGTAACAAGTGAGCAATATTCAAACTTCGTTTTTATCAATAAGAAAGATAAACTAGGGTGTATGTGTTCCCCATAAGCTCATAACGCGGTAATCCTAATAATAGTAATCCTTTCTTAGTGTATCACATGCAAAGTAGTAAGTTAAGTATCCCTAAGTGCATGGTCCGCCAAATAGAGAATTTCACCCCTTACCTTGGTCCGGCTACGTGTGTATAATTTACTAACCCTTACCTTTACCTCATATTAGACATCATAGTTTTCACCCTCGCACCAATTGACATTAGACTATTAGATAGTATCACACTAAATCACTGTTGATAATTCTTTTCTTATTAACTACCTCCTTGGTCTGGCAAGTAGCAACAAGGCGAGTTCTAACGCGTGCACTTGTTAAACAGACTTCTAAGCGAAAGAATTACCAATACATGCATCAACACTAGTCAAGAATTACTTAGTTATTATTCATACGTTGTTAATTGCTCATGGTTCCCACAATCCTAGTTATGGATTAAGCTACTCATGCTTGAAAGAACACAATTCATATTTGTAGAAGAATAATTCATGAACTTACATATTGAGTAGAAGAAACCCGAAATTTCGAATCAAATTGCGAAATCAAAATCTTGTAAAACAACTTGGGAAATCAAATTGCTAAAGTTGCAAAGTTAATTCCACAAGAGAATACAAAAAACTAGAAGTAAAACAATAATGTCTAACCCCCAAAAACGAGGTTTACATACCCTATTTATAGAAAAATTTGTCCTAAACAAAAAGGAAATGAAATAAGGAAATAAACTGTTGGACGCAACTTCGATCGACGAGACTGACCTACGGACTGTAGACAGACCTATGGTCCATAGGTCCCTTCCGTAGTTCAGGACTTAGACTTTTTTCTCAGAAGCTGGAACCTTCAACCTTCAGACTCAAACGATGGACGTGCAGTATGAACCATAGGTTGACCTACGGTCCGTGGATCCCCTTCCGTGACTCCACACTTAGAACTTTTCATCAGGTACTGGAACTCCAAATCTCTGATACAAATGACGGACGTGTAGGACCGCCCGTGGGTCGACCTACGCTCCGTCAATGGACTCCGTGGTTCCACCCTTAGTCAGACTTCCCTGATGATCAATCCACGCCTACCATGACAGATCGTGACTGGACCTACGGTCCGTGGGTGGCTCCTTCTGCAGAAATTCAGCTGTCATCTCTCTCGATCTTGTCCAAGCCTATTTCCTGAAAATATGACACAATAAACATTAATTCCAATACAAAATGGCCCTAGACACACACAACTCTTAAGTGAAATGTATTAAAAATACCGTAAACTCATGGTATATCACCTTTATTCATTTCTTCAGTTTTTTTTATTCCTTTTTGTCTGTTAGTATCCTTGCTTTGTTCCTCAATCCATATACCTGAAAATCAAGGGTTTAACATCAGTTTATGGCACAAATTAAGCATTTGAGGACACTAAATCTATATAGACAAATCCCCAAATGAGTCCGAATTTCGGACTCATCAACACCCCAACTTAAACTTTTGCTTGTCCTCAAGTAAAACTCAAGATCATCAGTTCAAAAAGGATGTCTCAAATAGTGCTGCATAAGACTCAACATGAATGCACATAACAAGACTAAACTTACTCATGCAATGATCAATTGTGCACTCAAAGATTCAAATTGTGACTCACCATTATCAAAGATGCTCAAGTTCACAATACTTGCTCCAAATGCAAGTTCAAGCTCAACAAAGGTACTCAAATTCCCTCACAACAAAGATGATTCCCTCTTCACACAAAGATCTTCAATAATTTATAGCTCCAGAATCACATACAACTCTCACAGTCACAAAGACGAACACATGCATGACTTCACCCATAGGGTTGCCCTTATTTTCCAATCAACATTCGTTTCAGCTCACTCAAAATCACAAAGGTCTTTTCAAGGCTTATAACGGGGTTGAGTGTAAAGGTATGGTCATTTAGGCTCAGTGGCTGCTGCCCTTATGAAATGTGGTCTGAACATCACTTTCTTCCTTTTCTTCAATATTTTGATCATGCTCATAATTCACCCCATTATTCAACTTCAAATGGACTACCAGATACTCCATTTCTTTTGCAACTTCCACTACTTTATTTCACAACTTTTTCATTCTTTTTCTTTTGCTTTATTCTTTTCTTTCTTGTTTTTACATGGAGGGGTTCCATTTTTTTATCAAAATCATTGCTCAAAGGGGGAATTTCTCACAATTCTTGATTTACCTTCTCTTTTCACAACACCCCCAACTTAGGCCAAAAGCCTAAGTTGGATATTCAAATAAATCACATTTCATGATAGTTATGGATGAATGGATAAACAGGGGTCATAATTGTTCAAGTTTCTTCCAAGAAAGGGATAAGACTCAAGAGGGTTCAAGCAAGGTTCACACATCTCACAAGGTTGGCCACAAAAGAGATATATTGTCAAATTGTTTCACTCTTTAAAATGGTTGCCCAAGATCGTTTCAAGTGTTTGCATCACTTAGTCAACCAGACCAACGGAGAAAATTCTAGGTGTCATCACACACAACTTTCAAGGTAAGCTCATCACACAAGGCATTGGCACCAATATCAAACGAGACTCCACACTTTCTAGCTAGTGTGCAATGTTCATCACAAGAGGCTCATTCGATAATCTACTAGTCACAACGAGATGCAAAAAGTCCATACATTGTCTATGCAACTTCATTTGGCCTCATCGTAGCCGCATAATCATTTTGTTCAATTAAGAACACTATTCAAGTCATCGGTATTGATCATAATGGATGAGTCCTAAATTTGGACTTATTTAGGGCTTTATTTACAATGATTTAGTGTCCTCAAATTCTTATTTAGTGCCAATAACTGATGTAAAACCCTTGATTTCCAGGTATATGGATTGATGAACAAAGCAAGGACACTAATTTGCAAAAAGGAATAAAGCAAGCTGAAAGAATGAAGAAAAGCAAGCCTGGTGATCGCCAAGTCCACTTGGCGAGTCTCCGAACGGTTGCTTGATCGCCTAAAGTTCCAATATGCCAAGCCCTGAAGGAAGAACCTAGTTGGCGAGAGAAAGGAGCAGTCGGTGGATCGCTGAGTGGTTCCGCGATGCAGTGTTAGATCACCTAAAGTTACATACCTTGAGGATGCTGAAGGCCAAGACAGAAGGGTGATGGAATTGACCAAAGGGCGGATCACCGAGTGGATCGGCGAGCCCAACCTACTTCACCGAGTGACTCTTCGCAGCACATGTTTGACGACTATAAATACATTTTTGAACATTTTTTTAGTATCATTTAGAGTATCTGATATAATAATTATAGAGTTTTGAACATTGAGACAAGTTTTCTCTAGTTTTCCTTTAACATTAAAGAATTGGAGTTTTTCACTTTTGAGAAATTGGAAGTGGGTCTTTGAGATTCTTCGATTTGGACCTTTGTAAAGACAAAAATCAATCTTACCAAGTTGATGGAAACTCAATTTGGTAACAATTTTTATCTTTTATGATGTCTAGATAAAACCCCAATTCTAGGGGTGTGATTATCTGCTTATGGGCTGATTTAGTTTATGGGTATTGCTAATTGTTAGTTTAAATGCTGTGTAGAAGTGAGTACAATCAGTAATTGTGGTTTAATTTAAGAATTATAGTTGCAAATGCAGTTCTACCCTTGTGTTTTTGGCTTGCTTGAGAGAGAGGTTTTAAAACTAAGATTATTGATAGATGGTCAGTGGATATTGGGTTGACATGGATTCAACTTGAGAGAGTGAATCATAAACCCAGTTCCACACATTTAGCTCGAGAGAGTGAATGGACTAAAGTGTGGGCTGGTCTTATTTTGCTTGCTTGTTGATGTTCGAGAGAAAGTTTACCTTCTCTATAGTCTAGATTACTCACTAATATACAACTATTTCCCATCAAATGTGATTACCCATTTGTCTATATTAGCCAATAATCGATTCACATCCCAAGAACCCATCTCATTATTGTTATTTCGTATTATTTGTTGCTGTTGTAGTTGATAATTAAAACCAAAAACCCCTTTATTTGACATTCGTGTCACCCCCTGATTTGAATGATGTTTTTATTTGATAATGTCTATTCCTATGGCTTATTTGACCATATTCATACTTCTCAATTAAATCTTAAACACATACCGCTCCCTATGGGATTCGACCCCAACTCATTTAGTTGAGTTATATATTGATTAATGACCGTAGACACGTAGAATTAGATGAAGTGTCTTTGAAACGTCAATAATAAAAAATGGCGCCACTGCTAGGGAGTGGTGTTGTTTGAGGTTTCTTTTGTTGAAGTAGAATTTTATTCCTTTTAGTCATAGTTGAATCTACTTATTTTTAGCTTTGGTTTGCGTGTTGGTTGTTGAACAGAGGAAATGAGCATATTATTTGGCAACGGTGACCCAATGGATCACCCTCCTTTGAAATTGATTATTCTCAAGGATAACATCCTAACTTTCAAGCAATTGGAGGGTGAAACTATCCATGAGTGGCGGTTGAGGTTTAAGGAACTATTGCAGTAGTGCCCATTACATGGAATTCCAGATAAGATGCTACTGGAGTGCTTCTACAGAGGTCTTGGTCCTAAGAACAGAAGAGTGGCTAACTAACTTTCTCCGGGTGGTGTAATACGACAACCATATGAAACAGCAGCCCAACTCCTTGATAGCATGATTTATACCAACAAGGAGACAGAGAAGGACCAAGAATTGACCATGTTGTTGACCCAGCTCGATGTCTTGGCCAAGAAAGTCATGGAATTGGAAGTAATTTACCAACAGAAAGATAGGTACATTCCCCCTCATGAGCGTAGAAAGTCCAAGGAGTACGAGGGTGGACAAGTTGAAGAGATACTCTCACTCATTCTCATCAAAGTCGAAGAACACTACATAGTGTTGAAAGAGATAAAAGGGAATGTCTCAATGTTGAATCAGATGACTGCTTCTCATTCCTTATCTATTCATCTATTTGAGACCCAAATAGGTCAGATTTCATCTCATTTATACCCGAGACAACAAGGGGGGTTGCCTAGTGACACTATGACAAACCCTAAGATTGAAGTTTTAGTGAGGACTAGCGTCGTGCCACGACGTTAACTAAGGCTCTTCTTGGAAGGCAACACAAGTTTTTATTTTCTTTCTTTTTGTTTTTGAAATAATCGTGTGTTGATTTTGCTGGTTGAAGTGTAGAATATGTTTAAAATGTGCAGGTTGGCGAGAAAAAGGACCAAAGGGCAAGTCCCTGAAACAGTTGGCGAGCCCGACTTAGATTACCGTTGGACTCAAGAAATCAAAATATGGAGTCTGTAAAATTCGGTGGGCTATGGACAAATCGGGGTTTCGCTGAACAGGTCGGCGATCATGACTTTGTCCGCTGTTTGGATCCCCACATTAACTGGAGGTCCTGTTAAACTCGACGAGGTGAATGCCCACTCGGCGTGTCACTGAGTGGGTTGGTGAGCTAAATTAACGTCGCTGAAAGTGCTGATATGTGCTGGGCCTTTCTGAATCTATGTTTGTGTGCTTGTTTGCCCGTTTTAAATTCGAAATCTTGCCTAAATCACCTAAGTTGTTGATTTCCTAATATTTTGTGCTTTAAAATTTGATATAAATTGATGGTTTGTGCGTAATTGTTGTTGGGTCTAGTCCGGTGAAGTTTGAGTAACCTATAATTGTGCTAAATGACGTACTTTGCCTGATGATGGGGAGTTTGACGTCATTCCTAAGGCGTAAGTCATCAAACGACCAATTTTGGCCAAACTGGGAGATGTCTGAGTATCCTGGGGGCATGGGTCTTATAAGTCTGAATCTAATTGTGTTAGTGTATGGTTTGATTTTGTTTTTGGGAGCTGCGGGGATGATTTTGGAAGTTGGGGTTGAAAGTAGGCACGTTGGGCCGTTCGACAAGCTGGGTCGAGCTAGCCGAACCACTGGGCGATTCACCGAATCTCCCTTTATCACCTTTAATTTTGTAAAATGTTGAGTTTTGGTTCTGTAAATTTTTGCAAGAAGCCTAAGATCACCGAGTGCACTCGGCGACTCGTCGAAAGTCTTCTTTGATCGCCCTTTCTGCGCCCCTAACCCTTAAAATACACTGTAACTTTCGGTGAGCTTTCTTTTCTTGCTGAACGCTGTCGTCAATTTACCGAAAGGCCACTCCCATCACTGACATGCCAATTTTTCTGGCAATTTTTGAGCCAATCCTTTCAGCGAGCCTGATCTGGCTCGCTAAAGGGATTCAGCGACTCGCCTATCCATTTGGTGAGTTTTTCTGCAACTATTTTTTTGCAATTTTTCTTGAACTGTTCCTAACTTTCTGCGATGTTTTTGTAGATATGGCTTGAACCAACCTCGACATACCGCCCCGTAAAAGAGAACGGGGCATAGTAATTAATGAAGGGGAAGCAAATCCCCCAAAAAAGGTAAAGACAACACCTGCTAAGGGAGGCAAGGGGAAGGGCAAGAATCCCATGTCTGATGTTTTGGATTACAACTCCAGCAGCGAGGGAGAGTCTTTTGACTCCCAAGCTGCATTCTTCGACCCCGATAATGGTTAGCCTCTACAGTCCAGGCGAGCGAAGATCCGTGCTAGGTCTCACCCTGCTCATCGAGAGCTCTAGGGGCCACCCCTCCTACTGCAGATACAATGCTAGCTTTGGCACTGACTGTGGCCTCAGTTTCCCCAGTACAGGTCCCTCCTCCCAGGATCCTCAACCGATTAAAAGCTGATGGGTTACAGACTATTCTTGAGAAGAAGATTTTTTCCATGGAAGGCTTAGTGGGTAGATACTCCGCCGTGAGGGACACACTGCAGTTTCACCAGTTCTAGCAGTTCACCAGGCTCCGAGGCCCCTATATTCCTACATAGGTCCGGGAGTTCTACACAACATATGGTGAGTTGGTGCCCAAGGGAAAGAAGAAGGCTAGTGCTTTCAGACCGGTGAAGTCTATCATGGTCCGCAAGAAGGAAGTAGGATGCAACAACGATCACATTGATATTGTACTCGACAGGGCACTAGGTTCTACACTTGCATATGAGGGCTTGCCTACTACTCAGTCCCCGGATGACTTAAAGGGATGGCTTGCACCCTTGATTTCTGATACCACCCCGAGGTGGATTGAGGCAGGAGTTCCCATCGAGAAGAAGGACATGAATATTGTTGCTCAGTACTAGTTTCGGTTCATTATCAACTCTATTATTCCTTCACAGAACGAGTCCATTCTCCGCCATCCTAAGGAAGCCTGCCTCAGGTCGATCATATCCAGGAAGAGCATTGACATGTGACTCATCATAGAGCAGGAGATGGCCATGAGGGCTAAACAGAGCCAAACGTCCCTTCCCTTCCCGGTTTTAACTACAGAGTTATGCCGGTGTGATGAAGTCCCTCGTGATGAGATGCGAGATATTGAGGTCACTCCTACATCCTCCATTGACATCCGGCGTATAGACGCCGAGTACACTCGGTAGGAGGCATATAGGAGGAGAGCAGCTTCGGTGGACACATCCCCAGAGATTGATGTTGAGACGATTCGTGCAGAGGCACCTTTGCCGACTTCGTCCGCCAGACCTTCAGGTACACCTGCTCCCACATCTTCCTCCCAGGCTCTTGGTACTTCTTCCACTTCCCGGATCGCCAGGATTACTCATGCTATGATCCTAATGATGGAGCACTTAACCCATTCGGCGGATGTGAGGGCTACTCGATAGGAGGCTGTGGTACCATGGATGATCGAGAGTGCTATCCTAGCTGCACTGACACCCCTACAAGCATCTATTGACACTCTCACGATGAGAGTTAAGACTTGTGAGAGTAAACAGAGGGCGACTTCAGAGGTGACGACTTTAAAAGCCGAGGTCACTAATTTGAGAAAGGATGTGGACTACTTGAAGTCCACATAATTTACTTCCCTTCTACAGGTAGCAAATGATGTGGATGCCCCGACGACTTCTGAGATTCCGCTGGCCACCATCGGAGACTTACAGATGGATGACATAGCAACTGATGAGTCAGAGGCAGAGACCGATGAGGAGAAGATAGAGGTGCTGGAGGAGACCATCTATGGAGACATGCCTGACCTTCAGGAGACGATTGTACAGTCAGTGATTCAGATATCGCTGACAGAGACATCCATGGCAGGCCCTAGTAGATCGAGTGTTGCTGATGTGACTTTGGGCACTGATGCCCAAGATCAGAGTGTTGCACCGGGTATTAATTCCCTGACAGATGGAGAGACTGTGTAGACAACACTATTTTTTACCTCCCTCTCTATCATTTTATTGATTTTTAGTGCTTTGATTGCATTTGAGGACAAATTGGTTTTTGTTTGTGGTGGGGTGAGATAATTCCTTACCTACCTCTTGTGATTATAACTTTTGTTTATATATTGGGTTTTGTGCTGTATATTGTGTTTTGGCACTATTTTGTGGATGTTTGAGCTTGTGGCTCGTTGTTTTAATTGCAAATGGTTTTTGGGCCCGTCTAAATTTTTTTGCCACCTCTTGTGTATTTAATTGTGGCTGTTCTTGTGCAAATTTGAATATCGGTCATGATCAATACATATGACTTGAATAGTGCTCTTAATCGAACAAAAATGAATACGATGAGGCCAAATGAAGTTGCATAGGCAATGTGTGAACTTTTTGTATCTCATTATGACTAGCTGATTATCAAATTGAGTCTCTTGTGATGAATATTACATACTAGAAAAAATGTGGAGTCTTGTTTGATATTGGTGCCAATGCCTTGTGTGATGAGCTTACCCTGAACCATGTATGATGACACCTAGAATTTGCCCCGTTGGTCCGGCTGACTAAGTGATGCAAGCTCTTGAAATGATCTTAGGAAACAATTTTAAAGAGTGAAACAATTTGACATTATACCTCTTTTGTGTCCAACCTTGTGAGTGTGTAAACTTTGCTTGAACACCCTTTGACCCTTAGCCTTTTCTTGGAAGAAACCTGATGCAATTGTAACCCTCCCTTTATCCATTCACCCATAAACCTCATGAAATGTTGTTTGTTTGAATAGCCAACTTAGGCCAAAAGCCTAAGTTGGGGGTGTGGTGAAAAGAGAAGGTAAATCAAGAAATGCAAAGAAGTCTCCCTTGATCCATGATTTTGAGAAAGATGGAACCCGTCCATACAAAAAAAAAGATAAGACAAAAAGGATAGAAAATGAAAAAAAAAGAAAAGAAAAAGAATGAAAAAGTTGAGACATAAAGTTGTGAAAGTTGCAAAAGAAATGGGGTGTCAAATATTCCATGGGAAATGAATAATAGGGTGAATTTCGAGCATGGGTGTGAATGTTGAAGAAAAGGATAGAAAGTGAAGTTCATACCACATTTCATGCGGATAACAACCATTGATCCTAAATGACCATACCTTTACACTCAGTCCCGTTACATGCCTTGAAAAAACCTTTTTGATCTTGAGTGAGCTGAAGCGAGTGTTGATTGGGAAAATAAGGGCAAACCTATGGATGAAGTCATGTATGTGTTCATATTTGTGAGTGTGATAGTTGTGTGTGATTCCGGAGCTTTAAATTGTTAAAGAATAGTGTGTGAATATAAAATCATTCTTTGTTTCAGGGCATTTGAGTACATTTGTTGAGCTTGAACTTGCATTTGAAGCAAGTATTGTGAACTTGAGAATCTTTGATAAAGGCGAGTCACAACTTGAATATTTGAGTGCACAATTGATCCTTGCATAAGTAAGTTGAGTTTTGTTGTGTGCATTCATGATTGAGTCATTTGTAGCACTGTTTGAGACATCCTTTTTGAACTGCTGCACTTGAGTTTTACTTGAGGACAAACAAAAGTTTAAGTTGGGGGTGTTGATGAGTCCTAGATTTGGACTCATTTAGGGCTTTATTTACAATGATTTAGTGTCCTCTAATGCTTATTTAGTGCCAATAACTGATGTAAAACCCTTGATTTCCACGTATATGGATTGAGGAACAAAGCAAGGATACTGCTTTGCAAAAAGGAACGAAGCAAGCTGAAAGAATGAAGAAAAGCAAGCCTGGTGATCACCAAGTCCGCTTGGCGAGTCGCTGAATGACTTCTTGATCGCCTAAAGTTCCAGTGTGCCAAGCCCTGAAGAAAAGAACCAAGTTGGCGAGAGAAAGAAGCAGTCGGCGGATAGCCGAGTGGTTCCGCGATGCAGTGTTGGATCGCCTAAAGTTACAGACTTTGAGGATGCTGAAGGCCAAACAGAAAGACAATGGAATTGACCAAAGGGCAGATCACCGAGGGGATCGGCGAGCCCGACTAACTTCGTCGAGTGACTTTTCGCAGCACATCTTTGGCGACTATTAATACATTTTTGAACATTTTGTTTAGTATCATTTAGAGTATTTGATATCATAATTATAGAGTTTTAAACATTGAGAAAAGTTTTCTCTAGTTTTCCTTTAACTTTGAAGAATTGAAGTTTTTCACTGCTGAGAAATTAATGAGTCCACAGATTGGACTCATTTAGGGCTTTATTTTAATAGAAATAGTGTCCTCAAATGCTTATTTTATCTCAATATCTGATGAAAATGCTTAAGTTTCAGGTATATGAAGTTTGAGTGGAAGCATGGACACTTAGGCGCAAGAAGGAACGAAAAGGCTGAAAAGAACAAGAAAATGAAGGCCTGAGGATTACCGAGTTCACTTGGTGAATCGCCGAAGGGTCTCACTTTGCCTTTTGTTCTAGTGTGCTGAGCCCTGAAGGAAAGGATCAAGTCGGCGGAAAAAGGGAGCAATCGGCGTGTCGCCGAATAGTTTCGCGAAGCAGTACTATGTCACCCAATGACACAGAGCCAATGCCGAAGGACGGTGCAAGGTGGCGATGAACTACACTAAAAGGAGAATCGCCAAATTGATCGGTGATTCCGACTAATGTCGCCAAGTGATCCGCCACAACACATATTTTTGAATACTATAAATACTCGTTGAGAGTTATAGCTTAGTATCAGATTTTAGTATTATATTTTGGGAAAAGGGTCAAAAATGCCCTTAAACTATGTGAAAGGAACAAAATTGCCCTCCGTTTATAGTTTGGCTAAAAAATGCCCTTTCCGTCAATACTTTGGTTCAAAAATGCCCTCGCAGTCAATACTTTGGTCCAGAAATGCCCCTATAGTTACTAAATGGGTCAAAAATGTCCTTTTTTCGAATAAGTATATTATTTTTTCTTTTTAAACACATTTTCTTCTTAATTAAATTATTAGATAAGAACCATGTTCTTGTTTTCTTTCTTTTAAAATCACTTTAAAAAATAAAAATGTTGGAAATATTTTTTTCTTGTTAATCTCATCTTATCAATTAAAATAGAATAACTTCATGAACCCTCTCGACAGATAATATATGTCATATATATAAAATCATAGTATATCCATCTTTAATTTATATTTATATAACGATAAAATATAAATATAATAAAATAAGAAATATTTTAATTTTTAATTTTTTCTTGAATTGAAGTAAGATAAACATTTGCTAATTTAAAAAATATTATTAGAAATAGAATATGTTGAAAAGAAAATAAATAATATATTTATTTGAAAAAATGAGCATTTTTTTACCCAAAATAACAATAAGGGCATTTTTGGACCAAAGTATTGATGGAAAGGGCATTTTTGTTCCTTTCGCATAGTTGAAGGGTATTTTTGACCCTTTTCCCTTATATTTTTATTATCAGATTTTGGATTTAGTACTATTTTTAACTTACTCTCAAGTTTGGAGAGGGTTTTGGAAACTTGAGGAAAGGAGTTCATCTTCCCCAAGTTGGAAGTGAGTCTTCTCTATTCATCTTCCTTTGCTTAAATCAATGTTTAATTTCTTATACCCATTTGATTTCACTATCATTTTAGGTATATTTTGTTATTCCTTGATGTGTTGCTAAAAAACCCGATTCTTGGGGTGTGATTTAGCAAATATGAGTTGATATTATTGTTGGGTCTTGCTTGCTGGTAGGTTAGATGTATTTTAATGGTGATTTCACCTAGTGGTTGTGGTTTAAGTTAATGGGTTTGTAGTTGCAAATACAAATCCACATATGTGTTTTTGGCTTGCCCGAGATGGAGGTCGCGAAACCAAAACCACTAGACTGATGGCCTAAGGAGTGGGTCGATATGAGGTTCAGCCCGAGAGGGTGAGCCCTAGTCCCATATCCTAACACTCAGCTAGAGAGAGAGAGTGGGGTATGGCGTAAGCTGGTCTTCATGCGGCGAATGGGTGTCCGAGAGGAACGCATTTGAAACCGGGTAAGTTGCTCGAGAGGGAACTTATTTCCATCTAAAGCTTAGCCTAGTCACTATTATCTTGCAAATTTTCTATCGAAAGCATGTACCCAACTATTTATCTCAACTTGTATTGCAGTCACACCCCAAGAACTCGTCCCCATACTTGATCTTCTTGTTATTTTTGTTGGTTTAGCTATACTTGTGACAAAACCCCAATTTGATATTTGATACTTTTGTGTCCCCCCTTTGATTTACAATGTTTTTAATCGTTAATTTCTTTAGCTACGACTAGTTAGAACTAGATTTTATTTTTCTATCAATTCTCAA
>JAJOOS010012236.1:0-19312 GCA_029582725.1 Solanum chiquidenum
TGGCCGGGTATATTGGGTCCTCTCGATGGGGCGTATACATCGGACTCCATATTTAGCTCATGTGGTTTTATTATCGGTTATTAGTAGCTCCCACAGTTCTCTCAGATTCTATTGCATTGACCTCATTTACAGTACAGTCAGTATTCAGTTTCAGCATGTTATAAATTTGGTCATTGCATTCAGTTAGCTCAGTATTCAGTATCTATATCATGTTCAGATTATGCTATTGCTTTATTGTTTGTTCAGTTATATGTTTATTTCAACGTTATTCTCTCATGCATGCTCAGTACCTTTCAAGTACTGACGCATACTCTGTGCTACATCTTCTCGTGATGTAGGTTCAGGTTCTCAGCATCCAGATCACGGTTAGATCAATTCCCCATCATTTTAGATTTATTTATGATTATAGCTTCCGCATCAGTTTATTATCTTTAGTATGCTCATGATCATGCCAGCAGGGTTAGCTTGGGATCACTTGTTGTCCTAGGTCCCGTGTCCGCGTCTCGGGGGTAGTCTCAGGGGTCGGGACGTGACAAATTGTGTAACGCTAGGGGTATATATGAGTTATTTTTATAATAAGGGGTATATCAATTTCTATTAAGACATTTAGAAACCAACGTGTTCAAATTGATGCCCCGACTCTTGAATATTTGTACTATTTAGACGCTGGGGATGCGTATCCTATGTTGGAGATTATCAATGCTCCAAATTTGGTATCAGTAGAGTATATAGGAGATCAAATTCCTAAGACTTTTGTGGATGTGAATTTGCAATGGAATTGCCATCCTAGAAAATTCATCCTTTTGACAAGTAATAAAGTGATTTCATGTTTTATGTATCGTTTAATGAATATGAAGAGTTCGAGTCATGAAAGCAAGCCTTTGCGTAATAAATTACAAGAAGTAATAGCCTACAAATTTGATTGGGAAAATCAAAACTGGTATCCGGTAGAGTTCGAAAGTGGAAAGCTGCCTCTTTCTAGGGATAATTTTTTTTTGGATTGGTGATGCAGTCACTTTATCTCGAAATGCACTGTTTCATTCGTAAAAGTTATTAGATTTTCAGGCTAGATTCTACATATTTAAGAACTTTTTCAAATATGTTCAAATTTGAAATATCATTGCACGGAGACACTACATTCGGTGTTCTGTTTTTCTCTTCAGTTCATGTGACTTTACTATTCTAGTTTCATTTTAAGGCCTCAAAGTATGTATGTAATATGTCGAAAAGGGAAGTTCAGTTGCATATAGTTTTGTCTTAGACTTGTATTTTCTGTGACGTGTTCTTCTTTGCGTCTTAAAGCATCCTTTTAGAAACTCTATTTTTCTTGTATTAACTTCAGGATGTTCACAGATCATTAACTTCAGCAGTGCAACTCTTCCTTTTCGGGCATTCCCATTTTCCGTTTCATTTTTTAATAATTCCACTCACAAAAGATTCAAAAAGAGCATAACTTCTCTGTCTCACAACAAAATTAGCCAGTTGATAGCCACCACATTGCCTTCCCTATAAATATGAACAAAAGAGAATTGACCTCTCTGGATCAATAATGTCCTTAATCTGCCATGGGCCATGCATTTTGTTGTTAATCAGTTAGGAGTTACTATATATCCCTTCGGGGACATCCGATAAGGCCCTTGAGCATACATAACTTCAAAATTTTCTATGGAATCCATCTATTAGAATTTAGAAAGTACAAGAAATTGTCTCATCCTAAAACTACTTTGAAATATGGTTTTGGATATGATGCTTATAAGGTAGTGGTTATCTTTAGCATTCACGGACATACAGTTCAGCTCAAATTGTGGATGTTTAGTGCCACAACAACAGTCAGGTAAGTTTGTGAATGGGAAACTTCATTGGACTACTAGCAGGTGGAATATCCTTGTTTCATTTGGCTACCAACCCATGGAGATCATTGGATCCCATCTTGTTTGGGACGAAGGAATAGTAATAGTTGTTGTTATGATGCATAGTTTTGAGTTTTTCCTTTACTGCTAATTAATAGCGAGCGACCATTGACATGAGCAAAAGTTCCTTGCAAAGAGAAATCATATTAATTATAGACCAGAGCAAAAGTTCCTTGCAAGGAGAAATCATAGACAATATATACCGATGAAGTTGCACCTGTGCTGCTGTCTCGACATAAGAGAAAATAATGTAAAATGCAGACAAATCTGTCTGTGGTCCTTCTCTGTATCTACAGTGTTATTGCTTATCATTTGACATATCAATGAGGTGCTTTGTTAATTGCTATGTTTTACTTTTATGAAGTGAAACTTATGTTGTTTAGACTCTTCAAAAATGTCGCCACACAAATGTCGGATCCTAGGTGCACCATGCATCATGTGGCAGTTTTGAAGAGTTCGAACAACATGTTGCCTTCATGAACTGGCCGAGTAATTAGCCTCTGCTAATACAGAATGAACAAGTAAAGCAAATGCTAGCAAAAAAATTTTGCTCATCTTTTTCCCTTTTAATTATTCATGTTTCTAAATTTTATGGTTCTACATGTTTTCAAGGCTAACAATCCTTTAACACACATTAGAAAGACACATAAACCGCTGTTCTGCAGAGAAAGCACAAGCCAAAAGTTAAACTAAAGAGAGTTTAGGGCTAAGATTTCTTAAAAAAATAGATATCCTAACCAAATATCCTTGGAACGTGGAAGTCAACAACAACATACTCAATGTAATCCCACAAGTAATGTCACAAATAACAAATGCAGACTTCACCCTTACCTTGGAAAGAATGGAGAAATTTCATGAATAGCCGTTTTTAGAGCCAGCAAGTAGTGATGTGCAAAATATAAACCGACCGATAAATCGAACTGAAAAAGTGTTATTGGGTTAGCGGCTTTCTAATGGTTGAAATATCAGTTTACCCTGATCCTAATTTAAAATATTATTAAATGTCTAATAACTTAATATTAATTAATCAAAAAGTTTTTACAACCTTTTCACCTCTTACCTTAATTGCAAACTAAAAAATCTTATATTTAATTTATTTTTTAATCATATTCATATATATTATATTATATATTATTATTATATATTTTATTTTATTTTATTTTTATATATTATTAAAAGTGAGATTAATCTAAGTCAAAAGTTGAATTACGAAAATATCTCTTACCTATTAATTTATTTTCTTAAAATCATTTAAAAAAATATATTTTTCCATTTAAAATCAGCTTCATAACTACACCTCTTCATTTTCCTAACTTATCATCTTATGATCATAAATAAACAATAAATAATAAATAATAATAATAATAATAAAATTTTTTTATTAAAAGTAGAAAGCTCAAAAATTTAAAGTTGGATTACCATTTTACCCCTATACTAAATAAAAAAAGTTATAAATATTTTATTAATTAAATATTAAATAATAATCATAAATTAATTTATCATTTTTCCTTCACATAAAAAAGACAAATAAAACAAGTATATATATAAGTGGAACCAAAATATTTTAAAAATTGAATTATCAAAATGTCCATAAAATATTGAATGACATCGATATCCTTCAATCAAATATTATTCCTACAATAATGTTGTACAAGAATATAACTATACACTTAGTTCAATGCATTAGGCTATTGAATATATATATACACGAAAATACTCATTAATGTTTTGTCATTTATTTAACTCCTATTTATGTTTTTCTTTCTTTATAAAAGTAAATCTATCTTCTAATATATATAAACAATAATATAGCAAATGAATGACCTAGATAAATTAAAAGGCATGGAGTTGTGTGTATTCAATTTCTATAAATGTTTTATCTTCCTATTCCTAATGCAAAAAGTATAACATCTCTTTGTAGTAATAAAGGGAAAAGGGTTCAAAACACACCTAAACTATGGACAAAATTGTTGTTACACATGAACTTTGCGGGGGTCCTATGACCCCTCCAGACTTATTTTTAGTGTATTTTTATGGGTATTATTGGCTTAGTAATTTTAAGACCATCCTCACTCGCCTCTTGTACGTTCGTCCACTTGCTTCTCTAACTAAGCCAATAATACCCATAAAAATACACTAAAAATAAGTCTGAGGGGTCATGAGACCCCCGCAAAGTTCATATGTGTAACAACAATTTTACCCATAGTTTATGTGTGTTTTGAACCCTTTTCCCTAGTAATAAACTTATGGAGAATTGGAAAAGTTACTTGGTATATTTGTAACACCCCAGAAATTTTTTGAGCTAAGACTTGAACCGTCCTTCGTTGTGAGTAGAATTTTATTAAGGAATTTAAGTATTAAGGTCATGTCACTAGATGTAGCACCTTGAGTTTCAAAAAGAACTAAATTGGAAATAGCAAAAATCTGGAATTTTGCAAGTTAAGCTAAGTATGAGTTATGGGTCAACTTCAAACGACCATAACTCCTAGATCAGGATGAGTTATATACGTGTTCTACCAGATACCGTAGGAAAGATCTTTGAATTATCTTTTTACGTCACCAAGTTTTCTGAGTTTCGAGTTCGTATAAGGGAGATATGTGCATTCGAAGTTGGGCTGTCTAGATAAGGAAAGTCAAAACTAGATTTTAGAGGGGTATTTTGGTCTTTTCCTTACCAAATCAGATTTAATTCATTTTTAGTACGGTTTTAAGGGTATAATCCTATTAGGTTCAGTTTTATAATCCTAAAATTAGCCTAGGATTTTAGTTGAGAGTTCAAGAAGAGAAAACAAGAGAAAAGAGGAGAAAATATAGGAGATGATCAAAGAGTTCGTCGAGATTCTTGCGTGTTGTAGCGGATTTTCGCCATGGGTTTGATCCCTAAGAGGTATGTAAGCTTCCATAGTGTACTCACACGCCAATCATGTTATTTTCAGCGCAATTTTGTTCTTAAAGTTGAAGGATTAGAGTTCTTGATGAGTTCTTGATAGGTGTTCTTGAAGTTCATTCTAAATCTTGTTGTATTGGGGTTTTGATGATTTCTTGAGATGAAATTTAGTGATTTGAGTGTTATTTTGAGTATAATAGAGTGTCATTATGTTAATTAATTGAATTCAAGTGATTGGTGAAGAAACCTTTCGATTCTAGGCGAGTTAAGGTGAGAAAACGAGCAAAGAAAGTCGTCGAGGTTTTCTGGGTTGGGGCCTGGCGTGTCACGCCATCCAGAGCGCCCCAACCACTTCTCTGAATGTTAGGGTCTGGCACCCCGCGCCACTCAGAGCACCAGGGTCTCCTGCCCCCACCCCTTAATCATCGTTTCCTCCGTTTGAGTTCTTTTAAATGGTACCTTTACTCCCCTTTGATTCTAAACACTCTAAACTACTTCTAAACACCTAGAAATCATTCATAACATGATCATAACCTTGAAATCATAATTCAAATTTAAGGTAGAGTTAAGAGTTAGGTTTTGAGAGTTCATTCGAACATTTAAAGAAAGTCCCTTTGAGTCTTTTTGAGGAGTCTTCTACAATTTCTAGTAACTTGCTTCAAGACTGAAGCAAGTGAGTATGAGAGTGAGGAGAATGTATTCATGAGTCTACTTTGGCATCACGAGATCCTTCATATCATGAACCATAACTCTTGAATTCATAATTCACATTCAAGAGAGAGTTAAGAGTAGAGTTCAAGAAAGTCTTTGAGTTCAATTGTGAATCCTTTGAGATCAACTATTGATTTGAACTAAGTTTTGAGGAAGTAGGTATGAGAATGAGAAGAGTTGTATCATGAGTTCCATAATGTTATGTAGACCTACGACACAAGTCGTTCATGCCCATAAATTTTGCATGAACTCCATAAGTTGAGTATCTATGAGAGGAGTAATATCTCCATGTCCTAAGTCTTAAGTATTGAGTTTCTAACCCCTTTGAGATTACATTCCTAATTATGGGACTATTACATGTTACCCATGAAGTCGTTGAGTTGGGTTATTCATGTCCATAATTCCTCATGAACCCTATAAATCGAGTAGTCTTGAAACGAGAAGTATCTTTGAGTCCTTGAGTTGAGTAGTTCATGCTTATAAATTCCGCATGAACCCTCTGAGTTGAGCATTCTTGAAGTGAGTTGTATTATTGAAGTTATTGAGTTCTATCTATGGTTATTGAAAACCTTGAATTGAGTCGTTCACGTCCATAATTCGACATGAACCATATTTTAGAAAGTCTTTTACAAACGTTTTAACTTTGATTTAAGACTTAAGTTTTGAGTTAAGCAAAGAGTAAAGAATAAAGATTAAAGAGTTGAGTTTATTTCTTCAAAAGAGTATATCGGGACTATGTATTCCCAAAGAGTAAATATTTTCACATTTAAACAAGAAATGAAACTGAGATTTCAAAAGAGCCTTTGAGCTAGTTTTTCAGTAAAGAGGAAACTATGATTTCCAAGAGAGCTTTTAAGCTATGTTTTGAGAAATTATCTCAAACCAAAGAAAGAGTTTTGTTTTTACAAACATATGAGCTAAGTATATTTTGGGAGTAGTATTGAGCACTGATATGGGGATGCGAGTTTAGATAACTCAAGTCTCCATAAACCATGTAGCCATCATAGGGAGTAAATGATCATACTTTTTAGATGACTCCTTAAGATGATTTTAGCATAGACTAGTGGATTCACTTAGTGAGTTAGGTTCTATACCCCCAGCAAGGTATAGGACGGTCCTTGGCAGCGTGAGGTAAAACGATGTACCATCACTTAGGCTCATAGGGGTGGTTGTCGGTTAGAGAATCTCCCATAAAAACTATATTACTTTATTATATAAGTAAAGTTGAGTTTGTTATTGCATTTTCTTTAACAAACTAAGTTGTTTTTACTGTTTTATAAAGCTTTCCATATATTGCATGTGTATTGTTGCTTTATATTGAGTTGAGTACCCAGAGCTGAATATCATATCTTTGAGTTGAGTATCTAATCTCTACGTTGAGTATCTTATTCTTGAGTACTTCTGAGTTGAGTAAGTTGAGTAGTTTTGAGTATCTTTAAGTATTCCTTGAGTTGAGTAAGTTTGAAGAGAGGTAAGTATGTTTCCATTTTTATCAAGTTCAAGCTTATGTTATGCTTTATAATTCCCCTAACATGCTCGTACATTCCACGTACTGAGCCATTTGGCCTGCATCTTAACAGGAGCTTCGTTGATACATCCGAGAGTTCGAGTTAGCTATGGTGAGCCTCCTTGCTTTCGGAGGATTTCATTTACCTTTCAGTTATATCAGTTGTTAGGATGTCGTGGTTCTTGTCCCTACTTCCATCTTTATCAGTTAGAGGCTTCATAGATAGTCAGTATAGTTGAGAAGTTTGTATCATTTATTTTCTTAAATGTTTAAAGACTTAAGTTGCCTATTTTATGGCGAGTTGAATAATTTATTTTATTCGGAGTTTTCTTTTGAGTTAAAGCTTTCTATTTAAGTTTCATGAATATTTATTCAGTTTTTAAGCTTTGTATGCTTGAGTTACTCTTCCGCTTGAAGTCAGCCAAGATGAGGGTTCGCTTAGGGACCAACAATAGTTCTCGAGTGCCGGCCACTTCCAGGGTGTAGGCTCGGATCGTGGCAATATTCAATGTGGAGTAATTTTTTTTGATCAATTCAATACAATATATTCATTTACTAAATGTTATATATTGTGTATATATAATAAAAAATCACAAGGCAACTATTCCAATTCATCAAATTATTAGATTATCGATCCTTCTTTGTGTAGGCAACATTTTTTCATATTCATTTTGTGTTTGTGTCTCTCTTTTCTACTTCTGCTTATGTGCTCTATTTTTTGCATTCACGTTATAAGTTAGTCTTTAATTCGATTATTCATATATGTTTTCTGATTAGTTGAAAGTTCATCTTACTTGACTACGCAAACGTTTGTATCATAGTTATTTCACCTCTTGCAATATAGAAATTTTTCATGGAAATAACTAAACAGGTAAGATTACTTTCTTTTTAATTATAACTTCTTGGAGTATCATAAAACTTTATATTCTTGTTTGTGTAAACTTTGTTAGGAATCAATTTACATAATTTAACTAATAACTTTTTGTTAAATTCACATATGATAGAACTAATAATTTTGAATCAGGCAAGGGGTACATGTACCTATATATTGTATTGAATTGAATGTGCTATACATTACTTTCATGTTTTAAATGAATGTGCTTGAAATCGATTTCTTAATCAAGTATGAGATCTATAACGAAAGCAATGTTAAAACATGATAGGATCATATTTTTCCCTAATAAAGAAAACTCAAACTTAAAAGATAATCATCATGTTTTATTAGGAATCTTATTATTAGTCTACGTGGAAATAGATGAAATCGTGGCTCTTACGTGGTATGCAATGTGGCACCCACATGACATCCACATGACAGTTAACAACTTCCGTTAATAAGAAGGGTACTTTTGAACCAATAGCATGACGGGAAGGGTAGTTTTGAGCCGGAATATAGTTTAAGGATAAATATGAGCTATTTATTTTTGAGCCTTTTCTGTATTATATTTGATAAGTATGTTTAAATCTATTTTTGAAAACTATGTAAAAAAAAATTACAAATCACAACAATTGTTAATTTAAAATGTATGAAAAATTATGATTAAAAAATAACTTGTTTAAATCTCAAAATCTCAAAATTCGAAAAGAGTATTTTGAATTGGTATGGCCGTGAAAAAGAAAGAAACTTATTGGAGCTAAGGAATTGCGCAAAACCTTTTTGATGGCAAAACCAAATTTCAAATACCCAAATGGGATCTGAAATATGTGCTGAATTTTCATCAATTAAAGATTCAATTTTGACAATACCCATTCGTCCATCAGTCTCACAATTCAGGTTTGTTTCAAAATCTTGGCTTTCTTCAATCTGTAGCCCCAAATTGAGGGTTCTTTTAATGAATTGATTTGAAATTGTATCATTCTATATGTATATTGACGAGTAATTGCAATTTCATATATGGTTTTGGATAGGATGAGTTTCGTGATGATTATAAGGTAGTGTGTGTAGTTACAATTTACCAAAGTGGCAGTCTGTTTACTGTTGAGGTCAATATATATAGTTTAAAGAGTGAGTCTTGGAGAAATATGGATGAGTTTGGGGATAGGATGCGTTCCGCGAGTTTCATTGGACTACTTCTTGTGGTCTTGGTGAGTATAGAGGCCGGGGAGACCTGGAGCATCTTTTCTATTGATATGGCTGATGAGAAATGGGGAAAGGTGGAGCCCGCCTTGTGTATGAGAAGAAATTTTTCGTTTTAAGCTACGAGTGTTGGGAAATAAAGGTGAGATTCTGCTTGTTTTTGGAGCAGCTGGGATGATATAGAATCAAGAGGAGATACATCATCGGTTATTAAAAGATGTACGGCCAAAGGGATGATACACAATCAAGAGGAGATGCACCGTCAGTTATAAAAAAAGATGTATGATCTAAAGGCTGATTCTATTAGATATGCACAAGTTACTAACTTTGGCGCCTTTCTCCTAGGAAATCTACAATGAGAGCCTTATGTATCCCTTTTCACAAAACCAGCAAGGATTAATCAACAATGAAGGTTGCATTGGCTCAGATGAATGACAATTGTGTAACTAATGATTTGTAAGTTCAATTCTTCTTATAGTAACTGTAGAAAAATACATTGCGTGTTTAAGGGACATGTTCTCTGTTCTTTTCTTTTTTGCATATTCTATGGAGCAACTTTTTTTTTTGAGAAAGTTAACTGGTATTATAAACAAAAGGAAGTACACCAATAGTGTGCTCTTAAGTAGTTACATAAAAAAATATGAAGGGACATCCAAAACAAAATCTATCTCCTATATCCTTTATAGACTATCTAAAAACAGAGTAAAGTCCCCTATATCCTTAGGTACAGATTGAATACACCAAAAGTGGAATGTTGTTAAACAGTTCATCTTCATACTTTGGAAGGAAATGCTCTTGTTCTCAAAACATCTCTGATTTCTCTCCTTCCAAATTGTCCACCAGATGCATGCAGGGACAATCTTCCATCTCTCCTTGTGTCCTGACTGATTTCCATCCCTATTCCAGCATGCTAGAGCTTCTACAATATGTCTTGGCATGACCCATCTAATACCCCTGAGATTAATGAACCATTGCCATAATTTCTCAGTCACTTTACAGTGTAAAAAAAAATGGTTTACTGTCTCTATTTCAGCTTCACAAAAAAAACATCTGGAGCATAACTGCCTTCTCCTTTTCATAAGGTTGTCCTGAGTCTGAACTGCTTGATGTGAAACTAGCCAAGTGAAACAAGCCACCTTATGAGGTGTCTTCCCTTTCTAGATCATCTTTCATGGCCAACCTTCCTTGGTTTCAGTTGAGATATCCAGTAGCTTGTAGGCTGATTTCACCTTGAACTTGCCATCTTTGTTCATCTTCCACAACAATCTATCTACCTCAAAGTTAAGGCTCTTAGCTTGTTCCAAAGTATTGTAGAAGTGGATCATTCTCTCCACTTCCCAGTCATTGAGGAATCTTCTGAAGGACAAATTCCAACCTTGTGCATTTTTGACCTGTGAGATTATAGCTAGCTTCTGTTGATTGAGATTATAAATGTCCGGAAATTGTTGCCTCAGAGGTGTTTGCCCCACCCATACATCATTCTAGAACATGGTCTTTCTGCCATTACCCACTTTGATCTCAATATTACCCCACATTTTTTGCCATTGATTTCTGATAGTTCTCCATAGTCCCATTTCATAAGGAATTTTAATTTCCTGAGTAGTCCATGGTCCTTCCTTACCATATCTTGCAGTGATGATGTCCTTCCACAGGCCCTGCTCATCTGCTGCCAGTCTCCATAGCCATTTTAACAGAAGGCTTTTGTTTTGTGCTTTCAAGTTCTTAATTCCTAGACCTCCCTCTTTTTTGTTGGTTATATCAACCTCCCACTTGATCAAGTGATGCTTCTTTCCCGCTTCACCAATACCTTGCCAAAGAAAGTTTCTTCTGATAGCATCCAACTTTTTGATGATCTTCCCATGAATTGGAAAAAGGGACATCATGTAAGTTGGCATGGCATCAAGAACACTATTGATTAGGGTGACTCTGTCACCCAAAGATAAATATTGTCTTCTCTAGTTAACTAGCTTCTTTTCACACTTTTCCGCCACAGAGTTCCATATGTTCATGGACATACTCTTAGCTCCCAGAGGCATTCCGAGATAGGTGGTGGGAAGTTCCCCGATCTTACCACCTAAAATATCTGCCAAAGTACTAATCTCTAGGACTTCATTCACAGGGTAGATAAAACTCTTTCCCCAATTTATATGAAGTCCATAAACTGCTTCAAATAATATGAAGATAACCCTTAGATGCTTTAGTTGTTCCTTCTCTCCATCACAAAATACCAAAGTGTCATCAGCATATTGTAAATGGGATATAGACATTCCCAGAGAGTTTTCTTCATTCACAATGAAACCCCTGATTCTGTTGTTCACCTGAGCACTCTTCAGCATATCACTTAAACCTTCCATGGCCAAGATGAAGAGAAAAGGAGATAGGGGGTCTCCTTGTCTCAATCCTCTCTCAAAAGGAAAGAAACTAGTTGGGGAGCCGTTGATCAAAACTGAGAACTTCATTGTAGTCATACAGAACCTCACCCATTTTATCCAGGTGTTGCCAAACCCCATCATCCTTAATGTTATCCACATATGTTCCCAATTTAAGTGATCATAAGCTTTTTCTACATCTAGCTTGGTCATAGAGTTTGGTGTCTCCAACACTCGAAAATAAATAATGTTGGAAATTGATTCTCTTTTCGAGCAACATTTTGAGGGAATGTGTCATACCTCTAGTGTGAAGGACATGAAAATCATGCCAGGTGAGCACACCAATAAAGACTAGGCTTAGCCCTTGCTGGGATTATTGTTTGATATATATATTGTCTTCATTGTTGGAATCATGGAATAAGAGTCAATGTCTGGTATAGTATCTAACTATAGTGGTTTTCCTTGTTGCTAATAGTTTGATATTTTTCTCGTCACTATCTTTTCAGCATTTTAGTTATTTAGCCTGTCAAATGCTGAAAGTTCTTTCAGTTTAGTGGTAACATTGACATCTATGAAATTGGTTTAAGAAAAAAAGCAACTTAGGACATATTTAGATGCTATGAAATGCGATCATGTGAATAGAGTGTGCTAAACAGGAGATTCTTGGAGAAATAACTTTGGTATGACGCTTTGTTAATAAGGTCCTCTCTACTCTAGAGTACATGAAAGTAAATTTTTGTTATCTGTTATTTCAAACAAAAAAGTTCCTACTAGAATTTGTTGTTATCGTGTTCCCTAATAGAGTGGAAAAATATTATCTAAGTTGAAATTCTATTACATTTTGGTTGATCTTCAAAATATTGAAACTTCACAAAGAAGTGAGATAAACAGCCATGTCTTATGTCGTTTCAAGTGAAACTCGATTTAACTCAAGGATCAAGTCAACGTAGCAAGGCAAATCAGATAAAGAAAAACTGCTAATCCATGCAAAAACAATGCCATCAATCTTACTCTTCGTAAAAAAAAAACAATGTCATTAGTTTGACAAATAACATGTTGTATTTACTAATGCTGTTGTTTTTTATTGATATTTAAACGAGAAAATGACATAAATGGTCCCTTAACTATAGGAGTAGGTCTAAAATGATCCCTTAACTATACACTTAACTTATTTAATCCTTTAACTATTCAAAAATTTATCAGCTTTGGTCCCTTAACAATAAACTTACCGGTTTTAGTCTCTTAACTATAAACTTACCGATTTTAGTCCTTTAAGTATTCAAAAACTTATCAGGTTTGGTCTTTGTCCATTTTTTAAAATACAAATAGCTTAGGTTTAATTAAATCTTTAACCCATTTTTTAAGTTATTTCTCTGTCCCCGACCCCTTATGAAAAGAACAATAGCGTCAACGATTCAAAATAAAATTAACGAGGAAAGAATATATAAGTCCTAATTTTATTCAATGGAGGATAAAGTTAAAGCATATAATTGTTGTTAATGACTTGAATTTGCACTTAAATATGCTAATCAGTGTCGATTTTATTTAGTTTACTCAAATTTCTTTACGAAAAAAATAAAATGAATAGAATAAAAAAATTGATCTATTTAAAAACAATTAAAAAAATTGCAAATCTACCATTTTATAAATTTCAAATTTTGAAAAATTAAACAAATTCCGTTAAATGAAGTTGTTGGAGTACAAACTTTGAATTTAACGGTTAATATATATATTTTTTATAATAAAGTTTAGCATATTCAAGTCATTAGTAGCAATAATATGCTTCATTTTATCCTCTGTTGAATAAAATTATGACTTATATTTTCTTTCCTCGTGAATTTTATTTTAAATCGTTGAGGTTAAGGTTCTTCGCATAAAGTAAATTTGAAGAAAAAGAAGTGGAGAGAGAGAAACAACAGAAAAAGTTGCTAAAGGATTTAATTTCTCGAGGCATGGATTTCGTTAATATAAACCTAAGTTATTTGTATTAAAAAATGGACAAAGACCAAACCTGATAAGTTTTTGAATAGTAAAAGGACTAAATCAGTTGAATGTATAGTTAAGGGACCATTTTAGACCTACTCCTATAGTTAAGAGACTATTTATGTCATTTTCTCATATTTAAACAATCACAGCATCACACATAATTGAAGTATTTGTAATCTTCGACATCTATAATTTCTAAGGGTAAATGGGAAATATTATTAATTTTTGCCTTGAACTTCTAAAACAATTCATTTTACTTGTCATGTTTTTTGTGCGTCCCTTAAAAAAATCATTATCTAAAAAGGTAACTTGACTAAAATATCCTTATTTTGATCTCAATTTAATATTACTACTCTTTTTCTCACCACGTTAATATGTCTCCACAATACTTTAACTGTGTTTTCTAAAAGAGTTGATGGTAAAAAATACACTTAAAATATTTCGATTTTTTTGTTTCCATATGAGTAATTAATTCTAGTGGTAAACTATGAAAAAATAATCATCTTTTCTTGATATGTTCAAAGTAACAAGCAAAACTGAAAACCTATTTTGCAAATAGTGGATGAGTAAAAGTGAACGGGGAAAGAATTTTTTTTAAAATCGCGAGAGATAATTTAAGATTGAGTAGTATTATTGGAGGATTAAATACGAAACAATCCACAATAGATTTAGTACTATTTGGGGGAAATTCACTAAACGGGTACAAAGCAAGACAATCAAACCTTATTCTCCAAAAGCTAAAACAAATTTGCAACCAAAATGGAGTCGGGGGAAAATGAAAACACCCATCAAACCCAAACCGGAGCAAACCCATTAACCACCATTCTCAATTTCCATCAACTTTGGTGCGAGATTTCCAATAACCAAATGACATCTGCCGCATGGGAGCAAACCCTCAAACTTTGCTGAATTTTCATCAACTTCAATGAACAATTCAATCTTGACAATCCCATTTCTGCCGGCAGAACTCGTCATTGAAATCCTCTCAAGGCTTCCTGTGAAATCTCTCTTGAAATTTAGGTCTGTTTCGAAATCTTGGCTTTCTATAATTTCTAGCCCTAAATTTATCAAAACCCATCTTAGGGTATCTATTGATAACAAGGTGTGTACTCACCATAGGCTCTTGATGAAATTGTATCAGGCTAATAGCAATCTTAAGGACTTTTCTTTTAGCTCTTTACTTTACAATGAATCTGTTATTGAGGCAAATGACTTGATTTGTCCCATGGAAAACTCTGGTGTATCTCTTTGCATTGTGGGTTCAATCAATGGATTGATTTGTTTTGCCGACGGGATAGGAGACTTGTTCTTATGGAATCCAACAATTAAAAAGTACAATAAATTGTCTCATCGTAGATTGACAACTAATACCAATTTCATATATGGTTTTGGATATGATGAGTTCTGTGATGATTATAAGGTAGTATGTATTGTTGCAATTTACCAACATAGCGGTTATTCTACTGTTGAGGTCAAAATATATAGTTTAAAGAGTGATTCTTGGAGAAATATGGATGATTTAGGGGATAGGATGCGCTCCAAGACTTCGACTACATTCGTAAATGGGAAGCTTCATTGGACTACTTCTTGTGGTCTTGGCGAGCTTAGAGGTCGGGGGACCTGGAGCATCGTTTCTATGGATATGGCTGATGAGAAATGGGGAAAGATAGTGCCCCCTTGCTTTGGAAAAGAAGATTTTGGTTTTAAGCTAGGAGTGTTGGGAAATAACCTTTCTGTACTTAGTATGACCGTCCTCCTCACTCGCGTAAATATATGGGTTAAGGAGGAGTATGGGGTTAAATAGTCCTGGACAAAAATGTATACCATAAAGTGTCTCAACGATCTTGACAGGCATTTTCTTTACCCATCATGTTACATGTCAAATAAAGGTGTGACTCTGCTTGTTTATGTAGCACCTGGAATGATACAGAATCAAGAGGATACACCATTTGTTATCAAAAAGATATGCAATGATCCGATTAAATATGCAGAGGTTACTAACTTTGGTGCCCGTTTATCAAATGAAATCTACATTGAAAGCCTTGTCTGTCCGCTTTCACAAAACCAAAAAGGATTAAGTAACAATGAAGGTTGTAGGTGCTCAAATGAATTACAATTGTGTAACTTATGATTTGTAAGTTTCTACTTAATACATGTCTCGCAAGTGCAGTTCAATTCTTCTTCTATTGTCAAATATAGAAAAACACATTGCATGTTTAAGGTTCTTTTGGATACAGCCTCTACCTTCTCAAAGGTAGGGGTAAAGTCTGCATACATACTTCTCTCCCTAGACCCCACTTGTGAGAAGACACTATGTTTGTTGTTCCTACATTGCATGTTTAAGGGACATCATCACACAAGGTCTGGTTGAGATCTTCTCTTGTCCTTTTTCTTTTTGCATATTCTATGAAACAACCTTTTTTAGAACATTTATTTGGTTGTAGAATTTGGTGTCTTCAAAACTCAAAAACTAAATAATGTTGGAAATTGATTCTCTTTTCAAGCTGCATTTTAAGGGAATGAGACATATCTTTAGTGTGAGTGACATGAAAGTCATGCCAGGTGAATGCTCTAATAAAACTAGGCATAGCCATTGCCGGGATTATGGTTTGATGTACGATCTTCATTACTAGTGCTCTTTAAAATACCGTTAATAGGGAAAAGGAATCATGGAATAAGAGTCTGTGTCTAGTATAGTATCTAACTTTAGTGGTTTTCCTTGTGCTAATAGCTTAATATGTTTTCTTCAATTTATTTATTTGGTCTGTCAAAGGTCAAGAGTTCTTTGAGTTTAACACTAACTCGAATCTGCAAACTTGGTTTGATTGAAAAAGCAATTGAGGAAATATTTGGATGTTATGAATTATGGTCATGAGACTAGTGTGGGAGGTTATGTACCAGTATTTGGATGACGGTTAAAATGTTTGTCATCTCTGTTATTTCTATCAAAAAGGTTCCTACTATATTTGTTCGTCTCTTGTTCCTTAGTTTTTTTTATTTTAATGACCCTTAAGGGGGTCAGGGGATTAGCAACACCCCCAGGCCTTAGCATATAATAAAACAAAATAAAATAGACAAGGAGGGGGACTTTAACCTAACCTCCAATCCTATGGTAGATCATATGTCAACTAGCCTAATAAGGCTTATCAAGTTGACCCTAAAATCTATTGAAAGAAGCCTAGAACTATGTACCTAGAAGAGAGGACTCCTTTCAATACATATAAACTAGGAAATCATAAATACGGGACTCTTCCCTTACAATAGAGAAAAGAGCCTAACCAAAAACTAACCTCTTCCTAGAAGCTGTATCTATATTATATAGCTTAAGGGAAGAAGTTGCACAAAGAGGAAATGAACAAATGATAACTTGTCCCAGGATACTGATCAACCATCTTCTAGGGTGGTGTTTTGATCCTCTTCAACTTTTTCCTTCTGAAGCATGCCATGCTCATTCTTTCTAAATTGATGTAACCTCTAGTCTCTTGAGGCAGATGATGATAATTGTAAAAATGTTGAGTATTTTTCCTCAAATGACTGTTTTGAAAGAGTATCAGCAAGGAAATTGGCCTCTCTAAAGACATGATTGCATTGAAAAAAATCAGTCATTTTAATCAAGTCTTGAAGTTCCATGATATTTTTATAGATGCTCCAAGGAAGGGATACTTTCTTGCTTGAGCCATTTCACTAAAAGTTCAGAATCTACTTCCAAAATGATCCGACTATACCCATGTTGAAAACACCAATTCATCCCAAAGGCTGCAGCTATAACTTCTGCTTGATTGTTTGAACCCACACCTAAAGGTAGGCATAGATCAGTTTGCCTTTATGATCTCTCAGTATGCCCCCAGCTCCAATCCTATCTGGATTCTCCAGAGCACTACCATCAGTATTTAACTTAACTATGGACTGAGGAGGTTTCCACCAGTTTACTTGGGTGACCTTTATATCATGTTGGCAGTTCTCCACCAGAGAAATGAACTCATTCTAGTTTTTAGGCCATTTGATGGATGGATAAGTAGTGATAATAAACATTTGAAGCTCCTTGGAGATAAAGAATTTGACTCTAGTTGTACTTGATTGTTTCCCACCATATTTACTAGCACTCCTATTCTTCCAAAGGTTCCAGCAAATGAAAATGGGGGTGGCTTTCATTATGAGCTTGTGAACTTCATTGTTAGGTTTAGTAATCTACCAATTCATCAGCATCCTCCTCATAGGGGTTCTGCTATGTTGTACCCCCAGCCTGCTAGCAAATGGCTTAACAAATTTTCCAGAAATGAAAATATGATCAACATCTTCTTGGAATGTAACAACCTGAACAATTTGCAGTAGAGTGTCCAAAGGCACTAATTTTGTCATTTGTTGGGAGCTTGAGTCTGAGTGCTCTCCAAAATAAAAAGGAGACCTTGAAAGGAATAGCTTTCCGCCAAATAGGGAGTCAGTTAAAGTCTTATTCCTTTTCTTTCTCACATGCTCCCATGCTGAAGCACAAGTGAAACTCCCACTGGTAGTAAGTTTCCAGATGGCTTGATCTGGGATGTCCTGTTGCACTCTAACGTTAGTATTGAGGATTTTATGAATGAGTTGTTGAGGTGCACACTGTCTTATTTTATCCTCATTCCACTCTCCATTAACAAGGTAGCTGGAAACTATGACATTATTTAGACTGGGAAGGTAATCACTGTGATTTGCTAGAAATCCTACCCCCAGCCAGTCATCCCACCAAAAAAATGCAACTTCCAGAGTTAATAGCCCATTGAATGTGAGGTTCAACTTCCATCCTGTTAATGATCATATTCTTCCATTTGAGAGATTGTCCAGAGTTCCATTTTTTAATGACAAGATTAGCTCTTTGACAATATTTGTCTTTGAGGAAGTTACCCCAAAGGGACTTTTTGGATCTGAAGTTCCACCATTACTTATAATGCAGAGATAAACACATATCGCCAAGATTCTTCATACCAATTCCACCTTCTTCACAAGGAAAACTTAGAGTTCCCCAGGATGCCTAATGGTATTTTCTTTTGTCCTTCTCCCACCCCCAAAAGAAGTCAGCTACACCTGGTTTGTTTGAGGGTAGTAGTCGTAGGGATGATAGCAGTTAGCAAATGTATGGGCATTAAATATAAGACAGATTCGATAAGAGTAGTTCTGCCCCCATAGCTTAACATTTTGGTTTGCCATCCTTTGATTCTAGCAATAACTTTAACCACCATGAAGTGAAATAAATAATCTTTTGATGACCAATATATAAAGGACAACCCATGTCAAGTTTTATGACCACACTGTCTCCTGTCTTGGGTTTATTTATATTGTGAATAAGTTCCTAAGCTAGCATAATATTTTCATAATACTCCTTCCTTGAACAAATCCAAACTAGTTCTCAGAAATAAAACGAGGCAGGATGGGGGATAATCTGAGATATAGCAGCTTGGAAATAACCTTGTTGGTGCCCCCAAGGCCTAGCTCGAGTGGCAAAAGGTGGAGGATTTGTGGCTTAGGTCACAGGTTCAAGCCCCACATCATGCAAAACGAAACCTGGTATTTAAGTGTAGAAAGGTAGAGGGGGGGATTATCCACCAAGTTTAGAAGGTTGTAATTGGTCTAAAGGGCATGTTAGACGGATTTTTCGGTTATAAAAAAAAATAACCTTGTTGGTAAAATTACTGTGAAAGATGTTGGGTTTTAAAAGTGTGAACAGGAAATGAAGGGTTGTGATTAAGCCAAAGGGTTGTGACCTTTATGAAAGGTTATGACCTTTATGAAATGTTGTGTCCTTTCTAAAGGGTTGTGACCATTTGAAAGGTTGTGCCTTTTCAAAAGTGTTGTGACCTTTCTGAAAAGTTGTCTTCTTTCCTAAGAGTTGTG
>JAJOOS010012237.1:0-39037 GCA_029582725.1 Solanum chiquidenum
TTATAAAACAGTAAAAACAACTTAGTTCGTTAAAGAAAATGCAATAACAAACTCAACTTTACTTATATAATAAAGTAATATAGTTTATGTGGGAGATTCTCTAACCGACAACCACCACTATGAGCCTAAGTGGTGATACAGCGTCTTGCCCACGCTGCTAGAACTGTCCTATACTTTGCCGTCATATAAAATGCTTAACTTAGTGGATCCACTAGTCTATGCTAAAAGCATCTTAAGGAGTCATCTAAAAGGTATGATCCTTTACTACCCATGATAGCTACATGGTTTATGGAGACTTGAGTTATCTAAACTCGCATCCCCATATCGGTGCTCAATACTACTCCCAAAATATACTTAGCTCATATATTAGTAAAAAACAAAACTCTTTCTTTGGTTTGAGATAACTACTCAAAACTTAGCTTAAAAGCTCTCTTGAAAATCATAGTTTCCTCTTTACTGAAAAACTATCTCAAAGGCTCTTTTGAAATCTCAGTTTCCTTTCTTGTTTAAATGTGAAAACATTTACTCTTTGGGAATACATAGTCCCGATATACACTTTGAAGAAATGAACTCAACTCTTTACTCTTTACTCAACTTCGAAGCTTAAGTCTTAAAACAAAGTTTAAACATTTGTAAAAGACTTCTAAAAAATATGGTTCACGCCGAATTATGGACTTGAACGACTCAATGCAAGGCTTTCAATAACCATAGATAGAACTCAAATACTTGGAACTCAAGAACTTCACTAATACTACTCATTTCAAGAATGCTCAACTCAGAGGGTTCATGCGGAATTATGAGCATGAACTACTCAACTCAAGGACTCAAAGATACTTCTCATCTCAAGATTGTGTGACTTATGATGTTCATGCGGAATTATGGGCATGAACAACTCAACTCATGGACTTCATGGGTAGTAGGTAATAGTCCCATGATTAGGATTATAATGTCGGAAGGGTTAGGAACTCGATACGCAAGACTTAGAACTTGAAGATACTACTTCTTTCAAAGATACTAAACTGATGTAGTTCATGCAGAAGTTATGGGCATGAACAACTTGACTCAAGGGTCAAAATATCAATAAGGAACTCAGGTATATGAATCTTCTCATTCTCATACTTACTTACTCAAAACTTAGGTCAAATCAATAGTTTATCTCAAAGGATTCACAATTGAACTCAAAGACTTTCTTGAACCCTACTCTTAAGTCTCTCTTGAATGTGAATTATGAATTCAAGACTTTTGGTTCATGCTATGAAAGATCTCATGATGACAAAATAGACTCATGAATACATTCTCCTCACTCTCATTCTCACTTACTCGAGTCTTGAAACAAGTTATTAAAAATTGTAGAATACTCCTCAAAAGGACTTAAAGGAACTTTCTCGAAATGTCCGGATGAGCTCTCAAAATTTAACTCTTAACTCGACCTTGAATTTAAATTATGAATTCAAGGTTATGATTCATGTTCATGGATGATTTCTAGGTGTTTAGAAGTCATCTAGAGTAGTTAGAATCAATGGGAAATGTTAGGACACTTTAGAATAACTTAGATAGGCTAAACAACAAAAAACTGGTGAAAACGCTGATCCGGGCGCGTCCGTGGCGCGCCGTGCCAGCTCCCAATTTACTGGGGCTCATTTCTGGCACACTGCTGGCACGTCGCCCCAGCCTTCCTGGGGCAACGGGGGGTGTCGCGCCAGCATTGCCCCAGCAAAAACCGACGAACTTTTCCTCTCGTTTTCTGACATTGAATCGCTTTTAATTGATTTCTTTTCTCAAGTTTTCCTTAGATTCAATTACTCAACCTAAGTACACACTATTCCACTCAAAACAATCACTTTCATCCCAAGAAATCATCAAAACCCTAACAAAACAAGATTTAGAATGAACTTCAAGAACACCTATCAAGAACTTAAATCCTTTAACTTTTGAGAATGAAATTACGCTGAAATAACACGTTTGGCGTGTGGGTGAACTAACCCAACACTATGGAAGCTTACATACGTCTTAGGGATCAAACCCATGGCGACAATCCGCAACAACTCTCAAGAATCTCGACGAATGCTTGATCCTCTCCTCTTTTCTCCTCTTTTCTCCTCTTCTCTTCTTTTCTCTTCTTGAACTCTCAACTAAAACCCTAGGTGTATTTTAGAATCATAAAACTGAACCTAATAAGATTAGACCCTTAAAACCTTACTAAAAATGAATTAAATCTGATTTGGTAAGGAAAAGACCAAACTACCGCTTACTATTTCCGGCTAACTTTCCTTAACTGGACAACCTAACTTCAAAAGGCCATATCTCAGTCATCCGACCTCGAAACTGAGAAATCTTGGTGGCGTTGTAAAGATAATTCAAAGTTCTTTCCTACGGTAACTTGTAGAACACATAACTCATCCTGAGCTAGGAGTTATGGTCATTTTAACTCGACCCAAAACTCATACTTAAGCATAACTTGCAAAATTTCAGCTTTTGCTATTTCCAATATAATTTTTTTTGAAACTCAAGGTGCTACATCTAGTGAACTTAACACTTAAGAAATTTTAATTCCTCTGTAAAATCCTACTCACAATGAAGGATGGTTCAAGTTTCAGTTCGAAAAAATTTTGAGGTGTTACAATGCTCCTGGGCTCGCCGAGTTTTACAGACTCTAATTTCAAAATTGCTAGACTCCAACGGCGGTCTAGGTCGGGCTCGCCAACCTATTCGGCGAGTCGCCGACTGGATTTTTGGCTCGCCAATTACCACTTTTCAATCACAATCCACACTTTAACCTGCACAATCAACACATGCTTATTTCACAATAAAAAGAAAGCAAAGAAAACTTGGGTTGCCTCCCAAGCAACGCCTTAGTTAACGTCGTGGTACAATACAAGTCCTTACTCAAACTTCATTCTTTGGGTTGGCCATAGTATCACTAGGCAACCCCCCTTGTTGTTCGGGTTTAAATGAGATGAGATATGACCCATCTGGGTCTCCAACTATTTGATAGAGACGGAATGGGAGGTCACCGTCTGGCTAAGGGTCGACACATCTTCCTTCATCTCTTTCAAACTTTTGTCAGACCCCTCAACCTTGTTAAGAATACGAGACAGCATATCCTCAGACCGACCACCCTCTGAATCCTTTTGTTTTTTACGCTCGTGGGGAGGAATGTATTTGTCCTTCTCCCCCTCCCTTTCCTTCCAAATGGGGTTACGATCCCTCCACTCTCCATCACGATCTCTCCAACCTTCATCCATGTTCCAACCTTAGTTACCACCCTACCTTGGGTAGTTTTCAAGATAACCACATCATTGGTTTGCTAGAAAATTCACCTCTTCATGGTACAACGCTTCAAACTTGGCCTCATCGAGATTAACACAGCCAACACCCACAGCATTGACACTTCGAGCACCAGCTCCCATGACATTTTTGGAAAAAATGTCAAGTTGTGTCATGATCTTTGCCATGTGAATCCCTCTCTTGGTCTTTCTCAAGCTGTTCCTTGGTTAATTTAAACGTGAGAGGGGATACCTGAGCTTCACGGGTGTACCAAGCCCGATTAATTATGGTCATACCCTCTAAAAGTTGGGTTGCTATAACGTAAGGTTGTTGCATGAAACCTCCTAGAGAAAGTTGGTCAGCTACACCCTTGTTCACTGAATCAAGGCTTCGGTAAAAATAGTGCAGTAAAATGTTGTGGGGCAAACCATGAGTTGGGCATTGCAGCACCAACTTCTTGAATCGTAGCCAAGTCTCATGAATTGGCTCACCCTCCAAACGCTTGAAGATTTAGATGTTGTACCAAAGAGTCATCATCTTCGAAGGAGGGAAAAATTGCACTTGAAATGCGGTGACAAGCTCTTTCCACGAAGTGATTTATTCTCGTGGCAATTCAGCCAACCACTTACATGCTTCTCCCATTAAACAAAATGGGAACAACCTCAACCGGACCGACTCTTGGGGTATGTTCTTGAAGGAGAATGGCCCACAAACATCAATAAAGTAATATGCTCATGTGGATCCTCATGAGCCAGCCCACCAAACAACCTTTTCAATTGCAAGAGCTGCAACATAGTACTTATAATGTGGAACACAACGTTCCCTTCAGTCGGAGGCAAGCGAATGGCACCAATTCGACCCATTAGATGAGGGTCATTAATATTAGGCTCATTGACATCGTTGAGGTTACCGATGTCATCTTGGTGGCCCACTTGGCTACCATTGCCTCTGTTCACACTCATTTCCTCTGTTCAAAACAGCAACACACAAATCAAAACTGAAAGTAAGTAGATTCAACTATGACCAAAAGGAACAAAATTCAACTTAACCAACACCACTCCCCGGCAGCGGCGCCATTTTGATTTAACATTTCAAGGACACTTCCTCCAATTCTAAGTGTCAACGATCGCTAGTCAGTACATAACCCAACTAAATGGGTTGGGGTCGAATCCCACAGGGAGGGATACGTGTTTAAGATTCAATAGGAAAGTACAAATATGCTCAAATCAGTCATAGAAATAAATATTATTGAATAAAAACATAATTTAAATCAGGGGTGACATGAATTTAAAATAACAAAGGGGTTTGGTTTTAATTATCAACTACAGCAGCAGCAAATAATACGGAATAACAATAATGAGATGGGTTCTTGGGATATGATACGATTATAGGCTAATGTAGACAAATGGGTAATTGCAACTATTAGGAAATAGATAGATATTAGTGATTAAGCTAGACTATACAGGAGGTAAACTTTCTCTCGAACAATTTACCTCGAATCAAGTCAATTTCTCTCGAATATCGACAAGCATGCAAAATAAAAATAGCCTACACCTTAGTCCATTCACTCTCTCGAGCTGAATGTGTGTAAAAGATTTTAGGATTTACTCTCTCGAGATGAACCCATGAAAACCCAACACCCACAGACCATCAATCTATAATCTTGGTTTCAAAAGTACTCTCTCGAGCAAGCCAAAAACACGAAAGTAGAACTGCATTTGCAACTACAATTTCTTAAGTTAACCCAAAATTAATGATTGCAATCACTTCTAAACAGCATTTAAACTAACAATTAGCAATACCCATAAGTTAAATCAACCCATAATCACATAATCACACCCTAAGAATTGGAGTTTAGCTAGACATCATAAAAAAGATATAAAAAAGGGTTACAAAATTGTGTTTCCATCAACTGGGTAAGATTAATTTCGTTCTTACAACGGTCTAAATTGAAAAATCTCAAGACCCACATCCAATTTCTCAAAAGTGAAAAACTTCAATTCTTCAAAGCTAAAGAAAACTTGTCTCAATACTCAGAGTTCAAACTGAGAATTAATTAAAAAGCTTGAAAAAATGTTTCAAGATACTAAACTAAATGTTTAAAGATGTATTTATAGTTGCCAACAATATGCTGCGAAGGGCCATTCGGCGCAGTAAGTCGGGCTCACCAATCAACTCGATGATCCGCCCTTTGGTCAATTTCATCACATTTATGCCTTAGCCTTTAACATCCTCCAGGTCTATAAATTTAGGCGATCTAAGTTTGCATCGTGGAACCACTCGGCGATCCGCCGACTGCTTCTTTCTCTCGCCAACTTGATTTTCTCCTTCAGGGCTTGGCACACTGGAACTTTAGGCGGTCAAATGGCCACTTGGCGACTCACCAAATGGACTTGGCGATCACCAAGCTCTCTCTTCTTCCTTCTTTTAGCTCGCTTTGTTCCATTTTGCAAATTAGTGTCCTTGCTTTGTTCCTCAATCCAAATACCTGGAAATCAAGAATTTTATATCAGTTATTGGCACAAAATAAGCATTTGAGGACACTAAATCTATACAAATAAAGCCCTAAATGAGACCAAATCTTGGACTCATCAATCACCCCTAAAAGGGGTGATGAGATTTGGCAAGAAAGGCAAGCTAATTCCACGATACATTGGTCCCTTTGATGTTCTTGAATGTGTAGGGCCAGTGGCATATAGATTGGCTTTACCTGCTAACCTATCGGGAGTTCATCCGGTATTTCATGTGTCCATGTTGAAGAGTTATCATGGTGACGGGAATTATATCAGTAAGTAGGACTCAATTGTCGTAGACAAAGACCTTTAGTATGAGGACGAACCGATTGCAATCCTTGATCGTGATATGCGCAAGTTAAGGACAAAGGAGATTAAGTCTGTGAAAGTTCAATGGAAGCATCATCCAGTTTAGGAACAAACTTAGGAAACCAAGAGGGACATGCGAGACAAGTATCCCCAATTGTTCATCGATTCAGGTACTACTCCATTCTTTCTTTAGCTTATTTTTCCTAAGTTTTGTCACTCGGGGATGAGTGATGGGTAAATTGGTATCTATTGTAATGACCTGTTCCCGTCGTTATAGAAAAGTCGATGGGAAAATTTTTTGGGCCGAAACACTTTTTCGTAGTAACTTGAGATTTCCCAACCTAGTCCAGATTTGGATGAAATTGGAGTCTGTGAGGTATAGGGAAATCTGGTAACTCTTGGATGATCTAATTATGAATTCGATCACATGGGTAGATAGCTAAGGCATTAAGTAACTCGTACGACTTTACAGAATTAAATTCGGGCGAGTAGAACTCTCGAAATTAATCTTAGCGTGAACAGATAGTTTTTAAGTGTCGTTGGTTGAAGGTGTGTTGTGAAATGGGGTCTTGGAATTATTAATTATTCTCACTGTTTCCATGAAAACCGCTGAGGCAGTATTTCTGCCGGCAAGGCAGGGCCGCTGTAGCGGGGTGGGTGCCACCATGGGGGCGCAGACGCAACTTAAGGTCGGAAATAAACCCCAAAAATGTTTTATTCTGCAGTTTTCAAACTTGAGAGCTAAGGAACGAACCCAGGGGCTTTCTGGACATGTTTTCACCATTCTTGAGGCTAAAGGTAAGATTTTAACTCTCCGAATCCATTTTTTAATTCGTAGAACGTAATATCATAAGTAATCTAGAAATTATGGTAATAAAGCCCTAATCTGGTTATGGGGATCATGGGTATGATCTAGGGTTGATAGAATTGTTAGTAATTCGGGTAATTAGTTATTGTTTATTGATTCCCGTGTTAAATTAATTGTTTGTAGACCCAAAAAAATGGAACGAATCCGGAAGGAGAAGAATCAAATTTATTAGGGGATTCAAGCTTGTTTCGAGGTAGGTGATGGTTGTGATTTCATGATTGTGTGATATATGTTTGTTCTTGCTTCATTATAATACGTGTATTTATGTGAATGTTGCACTATTGATCACACTACTTGTAAATGAGGATAGATGAATGATGAATTCCATGAATCATGACTTGATTGTATGATTTGAGAATATACTTGTGATTGTGATTGTGGGTTCATGAATGGATCGGATGTTGCATTCCGACACACTAACTTGGATCAGTTTCCACGTTCCGGTATAAATATGGGATCGGTTGCCACGTTCCAACATAATTATTGGATCGGGTACCACGTTCCGGTATGCTAACTATTTGGGTTTGGGTTTGGGTTCCATGAGAGGACCAATGAGTTGACATAATTGCGTATCTTGAGAAATGTGAAATTGTACGTTGTTCGTAAATGATGATGATATTGTACTTGTTCAGTGTATGCATGTTATTATTATGTTGTATTGGCTTATATATGTTGCACTTAGTGGGATAGTCGTGTGATCCTACCAGTACATTGTGGTTGTGTACTAATACTGCACTTGCTCTTTCTTTGTTGAGTACAGGGCATCTTCAGACGGCTATTGATAAACCTCGCTTAGAAGATCAATGATCACTTCAAATTCAAGTGTGAGCCAGTTCTTTCGGGCTGCCATGAGTTCTCTTTCTGTTTAGGTCCATATTTTCGGACTTAGGCTTTCTAGTTAGTTGTTAGTACATTAGTTGAGGTTGTAACCCTTCTTGTTTAGACTTATGGATCTTGTTAGAGTTTTGGTACATTGACTTTCAGGTTCTAGGCGTTACTTCCGCATTGTTTCGTTAAACTTTTGGAGTTTATGGGAACTCTATTTCTTTTCCTTAGCAGTTAAACTTGCTTCTGTAACCTTAAATGCTTTAATATTTGGATTAAGTTGGTTAGCTAATTAGTATGAATGGTTCTCCCACCGGAGGGTTAGTGTGGGTGCCAATCACGATGGTTTGGGTCGTGACAAAATTATCTTTATAAAATTGTTAATTACTTCTTCGATTCTTCTTTATCGACTATCCTTTAGGTTTATTTTCAAAATTCATTAACAAGAATGGTGTGATCTCGCTCAATTAAAAACAATTACATTCAAAGTGGAATTTATTTTCCCTACTTTCATTAGGGAAGTCATTTTCCTCATTTTAATGAACTTATTTTCTTAGAAAAACATTTGACCAACCAAGCATGAAAGATTGAAAAACATTTTTCCCGTATCGCACACACCCTTAGATATCCAACTTCTCCAATCACTTTGATCAAGCAAAAGCATTCTAGATATCATTGCTAACTCAAACTACCCACAAAAAAAGTTCAAAGAGTAAGTGGTTGTCGTCAATAATAAATACCCAACTAAGAGTCGGGGTCGAATCTCACAGACAGTGATATAGTGTAGGGAATTCTATCAAGAAATTTAGAATGTAAATCAATGCATTTGCAGCAATAAAAACAATGGGTGGATGATTCCACCAAATTTATGAAAATAATTTCCGTATCAAGAATCACAATTAAACTAAGATTTCAGAAATTAAATTAAGTAACAAGTAATCTAGGAGTGAGAGGAATGGAAATCAATGTAACATAGGGTAATATCATAACCCGAGTTTAGACCCTAGTCTAGACAGGGTATCTAGGACCATGAATGATCCCGGGATAACCCTTGACTTAACATATCAAGCATATCATATAAACTATTGTGGAAACTGAAACATAAACATATGCTTAATAAAGAATTCAATAAACTCCAAGAGACTACATTACTAATGTCTGAATAAAGACTCTACTACCTTAGAATAAAAATAAAAGTATGTCGGGACATGGCCCCTAGCTACCTCAAAACAAAGACAACATAAGGCAAAGAGTTGACAATCTAAAAAACGGATTCCCCAAATGAGGAGGGCTAACCAAAAGCTAATTGACATTCTAAACTCTTATCCTCTCAATACTAAATAGTCCTCCCAAAATAACATATATTCGTATAATGCTAATAGGTATGACAACCACATATCATCTTGAATCATATATGAGGTTGAGCTTAAAAATCATATCTTAAAGTAACATGTATTCAGGTTGTAATTCATATCATACTTGTTTTCATGCTTAATATTCATAAGGGTTTGAATGACCATAAAAATCATGATAAATCAGTATCATAAGGTTTTTCAAAATCAAAGTGAACAATAAAAACAAGAGTTTATGAAGAAAGATCATAATTTCATAAAAAACCTTAGATTTACTTCTAACAATCTTATGAAATTCTTGAGAATCAAAAGACTTTAGGCATGAGAGCGAAGGAATACTCTCATTTAAGTCTGACATACCCTAACTTTGAAGTTTGAGGAAGAATCAGGATTGAAATCTCCAAATTTTTTGTAGGTCTTGTTTTTGAAGTGTTGGGAAGGAAAAAGAAGGAGAAAAAATTGTCGTAATTTATCAAATATGAGTAAATTAGAATTTTGGGAGAGGTTATTGGATGTGAGTTGGGGTTTTGGGATGAGGAAAGGATGAAAATACCCCTTGTAGAAAGTAAAAAACAAAAAAAAATAAAAATTAGAGTGTGCGCGGCCACGCAGTTGAAACCTTGACCACGTGGCACTTGTCACACACCTAGCAGTACCACTACTTATCCATACAAATGTCTAAACTATATTTATAGCTATATAAGCATCAAGTGATTCTTTTTCAAAATCACAAAGTAAAGCCTAGATCTACCAATCTTTACCTAGGATATACTTTCATTAAAGACTTGAATCATAAACTCCTTTCCTAGTTCAATCATAATCTAAGTCACATTAACCAATGACTTCTTTTCTACCGTCTACCATAAGACCTACATTAACTTACTATCCCTTAATTATACTAAAAGGCATATCACCTCAATTCTAACTTAATGGATAAATAACTTCTATACATAAATATATATACTACACATTGTTAACTCATTATTCCCACTAAATTGGATACTACACTTCTATATTTCCACATCACATTTTGGTTCATTACACTAATAAATCACACCCAAATCGCACTATCTTATAGTGACAGTACCACCCAAGACTCTAGACACATACTTTCTCTTTTCATGAATGTTTTGTGTAACGAGGAGTTATAGAAGGCTCTGGATGCATATCATATTTTGGCTCAACAACACAATTCACATAAATAAGAACATAAGATTTTGATTGATGGGCTTATCTCAATATCTTCGGTCTTTGAAAAACTTATAGTTCTATTTGATAACACCTTACCAGTAAGAATCAACATTTACTACTTCTATCACCTCGAAGATGAGGAATAGTTAGAGAAATTGGAGCAACATAAGAATCTGCATATGTTTCTTAGGGGATAGCTCTGTTGCACGATCTAGAGGATAAATGAGAGAATTATTTCCTAAACAGCATGTAGCAGCCCCCTTATAAGTGTTTTCACACCCATAAATAGGACTCTGCTAGATATAGCTTTTTAGATATCCTAGGACAATTGAAACTAGTGCTCTGATATCAAATTTGTCAAGATCCAAGTCTCCACCGTAGTCGAGACACGGTACCTAGGACCATGAATGATGTCGGGCTAATCCTTGACTTAAAATATCAGGCACATCATACAAATTATGGTGAAAACTGAAACATATGCTTAATAAAGAATTCAATAAACTTCATGAGACTACATTACTAATGTCTGAATAAAGACTTTACTACTTTAGAATGAAAATATAAGTTTGTCGGACATGGCCCTCATCTACCTCAAACAAAGACAACATAAGGAAAAGAGTTGACAGTTTAAAACAACAGATTTCCCAAATGAGAAGGGCTCACCAAAAGCTAATTGGTGTTGCAACCTCACTAGCAACGAATCTGAGTGTGAGTACTGAAATCTACATCATTGAAAGATGCAACGTAGAGAAATGTATGCATCGGTTGGTGAAATGTACTGAGTAAGTAAGGGAGGACACTAGCATAATCATTTAAAGAAGGCTTAAGTCATCTACAACCCATTAAAATTGTCCGCAAAATTCACTTAGACACCTCAATATGCCCATTTTCCTATTAGACACTCAAACCTTAGAAAATAAATACCTATCAAATATTTTTATATGACCTGGTCAAAAGAGGAAGTGTGTGTAATACACATGCAGCTGATATGGCAAAATAACAAATCAAATGAAGACATGTGGCAATTAAATTTAAAATAATTATATAATTGAATTTTAAAAATAAAAAAAATCTAAATGCAAAAAGAAAAGAATTTCAACTAAAAAGAAAAATCCATTTTACCATCCTCACACCCACCCTGCACCCAACACCACCCCAAACCTTTCCTTTTCTTCTCTCACTAAAATCACCTCTTGTTCACCATTGTTATTTTCTAAATGGAGATTTTAACATATACTAAGTATGAATTTATCTTCTTTTTTTTCTCTTTATGTTTTATTTTTTGTTCCTATCTCAAATTGATAGTATTTTTTCTTTTTCTTTTAAAAAAATCTGTTCATTCTATTTTTATTTTTATTTCAAATTTACTTTATGTCTCTGTTTCGTTATGAAGCAAGAAGGGATGTGGATCAGGGGCAGTGTGTGTGGCCTCCATATTTTCCAGCAAAAAAGTGACGGATGATCTCCATTTTTTTCGGCAAAAAAACTTAGATTATATCCTTCATTTTTTCTGACAAAGGAAATGTAGATAGTTGACTCCATTTCTTATCAAATTTAAGCATAAGCGAATAAGTAAATTTATAAAAAAGATGTAAGGTGGTAGATTTTGTTGTTATGAATAATTGGTGGCAGCAGGTCTGCAATTTTGAAAGAGAAAGAACAAAGAAAGATGGTTATTTAAAAAAAAAAAAAACAATGAGAAAAAAAAAATGTGTTGATTAAATGATTCACGCGCTTAACAAGGTGTGGGTTACACTTTTTGTGCCACGTGTGCACAAAATGTCTAAATGGTTCAAATTCAGAATAGTTAAGGTGTTCAATAGGTACAAGCCTTAGTTGAGGTGCTTAAGTGAATTATACGGATAACTTAAGTGGATGTCGATGACTTAAGCCTTTAAAGAATCATGAACAACACGGTAAAATAAGATTTTGAAGATCATATGTATAGTAAAAGTGTTAAAGAGAAAACAGTTGTAGTTCATAATAAAATATTATAAAAATCACTTTTCAAAAGTACATATACATATAGTTATTTCTTTTTCAGTAGTCTTGCATAATCATAAACATAACATAGCATACTTAAAATAAAGCATATAGACCTAAAAACATATCATAAAATTTGCATAATTTGAGAGTTTCTCATAACCGTCATACACAATGTGAGCTCATGATGTCTAACAGCTAACCCAGTTGGGAGGGCTACCCTATACCTTTCCAGAGTATAAGACCATATCATATTTGTGTGGATCCACTAATCTGGGCCTCTCGGAGTCAAAAGGTCAACTGACAAAGTGGTAAAACATAATTCGCTGGCGCATAGTTATGGGACTTGAGTTTTCTAAACTCGCATCCTCTCGATTCTAAATAGTCCTCCCAAAATAACATATATTCATATAATGCTCATAGGTTTTAAAACCACGTATCATCTTGAATCATATATTAGGCTAAGCTCAAAAGTCATATCTTAAAATAACATGTATTTAGGTTGTAATTCATATCATGCTTGTTTTTATGCTTAAAATTCATAAGGGTTTGAATGACCATAAAATCATGCTAAATCGGTACCATAAGGTTTCAAAATCAAAGTGAAACAATAAAAACAAGAGCTTATGAAGAAAGACCATAATATCATAAAATGCCTAGCTTTGCTTCTAACAATCTTATGAAATTCTTGAGAATAAAATACTTTAGGCATGAGAGTGAAGGAATACTCTCATCAAAGTCTTACATACCTTAACTTTGAAGTTTGAGGAAGAATTGGGATTGAAATCTTTAAAATTCGTGTAGGTCTTGTTCTTTGAAGCATTGGGAAGGGAAAAAAAGGAGAAAAATTATTGTAACTTATCAAATCTGAAAGAATAAGGTTTATGGGAGAGGTTATTGGATGTGGATTCGGTTTTTGATGTGAGGAAAGGAAGAAAACACTCATCATAGAATGTGAAAAGAAGAGAAAACTAAAAGAATATTTGGGAGCGTGCGCGGCTGCGCAGTTGAAGCCTTGACTGGGAGGCACTTCACGCACTCCTAGCAATAGCAGTGCTTTTGCCGCGCGGTCGCGCGGCGGATCGCGCAGAATATGTAAGCTTAGTAAAATGGGCATAATTTTTAGCATATAACTTAGATTAATGAATGGTCGAAGACGTTGGAAAGAAGGCTTCACAACCTTCATTTTCTTAATATTAGACCACAAAACTCTTCGTATACTAGAAGTCCATTTATAACCTTAGTTCACATCTAATATAATTCCCACACTTAAGTATTGATCTCAACTCATATACATACAATTATAAATCATCGAGTTTGAGCCTATAAGCATATGGAGGATGGTTCAAATCTTTACTTAGAATTTGTGGGGGCGTTACAGGTAATTGTGTTGCTCAATAGTGCTACACATTCATGGATAGGCTGAGTCATCTTCAATGACACTAATCTTCTTTTGATCTCATAGCATCAGTTCATAGAATCTCTTTTCGCTCTCATCTATTTGCAAAACTAAACAACTCACTACCTTACACTATTCTCTCTTTCGAGTAGAATTAGGGCAAATAGATCCGACCCATAATCTCTTTTTCAGGTAAACTACAAACATCAAACCTAAATTGCAAGTATCAAACTAATTACTCACTCTAATCAATCTCTTTCGAGCATCAATCGGAGATCAGAAGTAGGATTAAGTTTGCAACCTTAAATTATAAATTAACCTACATGTTAATTAGCCTAAATCCATGAATCAACAGCAAAAAAAAAACAGAGCATAACACAATATCCACTACATTAAATCAACATTCAACCCCATAAATGCACCCCTAGACTTTGGGGTTTAGCCACCTATCACAAAGCATAAAGAAATTATACCTATCATGAAGGCAGTCATGGATGATATGAAATTAAGCAGTTATATGCAACGCCCACTTTAATTTCAACTTCAAATTGTCAATTTCAAGAGCAAAGTTGAAAAAACCCCAAAACTAAAAATGTTAGTCATAAGGTAAAATATTTCTCACACTAAAACTCTTGAGAAAAAGTGTTAAGGCTAGTCTCTAGAAAAGATTCAAGACTCTACTTTCTCTCTCCTTTGGGCTATTTATAGTTTCCCAAAATTGGGCCCAAAATTCATTGGGCGACCATTTCGACGATGTTAGTCGGGCTCACCAAGCTAATTCGGCGGATCATCGTTTGCTTCTTAGCTCACCTTTCTCTTGTTTTAAGCTTCATGTGTTTGAATCTTAGTCGACGAGCTCGTTTGAGTCTGTCTTTCATATTCGGTTAATCGCCGAGTACCACCTTTGTTCACCCTTTAAGTGTTCACTTTTCCTCCAAGTCTTGTCACCTTCGGCAATGGTCAACATGTTCACCCTTTGAGTTCGGCGAGTCACCTTTCCTCTTTAAGTTCGCCGACCTGCCTCAATTAATTCAAGTGTTGAGCACTGTCACATTGGGCGATCCACCCTTCTTGTTAGGCTATCCGCCCTTCTTGTTAGGCGATCAACAATATGGAGTTTACACTTCTTTCCATGTTCTTGGTCTTTCTTCCAAATATTCATCATTGTCTTGTCCTTTAGCCTTTATAGCTGCAATTTGCAAATCAATATATCATTATAATAGGACATAATTAGGCATTGAGGACACTAATTGTTGAATTAAATAAGCCTCAATTGAGTATAAATCTACCACTCATCAGTCATCTCCTAAACAGCAATTGATCAATTGGGAAAATGTCACATTTCACATATGCAATACACAACTATATATAGTTATGGCCTATAGTGGCGGAGCCAAATTTTTCATTATAATGATTCAAAATACTTTAAAAAAAACTTACTCATAAATATACCATGTAACTTTGTATCCTTACACGCTCCTAGTTGCTTACCAACCCTCAATTTGCAATAAAAACATGTCACCAGTGAACTAATTACGCTCCATCAAGTATCTTTCCCTATTACCAGAATGTCATGTGGGCTCAAAGACCTATGCCCAGTACAAAAGTTTGTCAAGGTGAATCTTCACTAGAAAATGTTGTACCTTTTCAATGGCTCATAAGTTTGGTTTGAAGATCTCCTCTAGAGACAAATAAACAATTACGCGATTGATTGGGATCACAAGGGTCTAAACGCTTTCTTACCAAGAAACTGTTCTCACAATTCGAAACTATGATCTTGACTAAACCTTGAAAATCGTACCATCACATTTAACTGATTTGAAATTAAGTATCGCCCATTGCTTCTATACCCAACTCATAAGTAGAAAGTTTCTCCAGCCTTAGACTCCCCTCCATTCAACCAATTGCACCATTTCATCCTTTAGAACACAAACGTCATGAGATAATATTTTATCAACTCTAGGAAATATGTAAACAAGAAACATAATTTGACGAAGAGACAATGAATTCAATCCATCAACCCCTGCGTGTGTGTGATTGTTCACAGCACAAAAGCCTCGGTCAAGAACAGAAGGGTGGGAAAAAAATGGATTTCAGTGCAAAAGGAAAGGTTAATGGTCACAATCATATATTTAGACTAACAAATAAGTAAATCTTTGGAACGTTTATTCAAAATAAATATGAAGCATGAGAAAATCTCTTAACAAGCATCCAGCAGAATTATTCACTCAAAAAACCGTGCTACCAGTACTGGTCAGTAAATACAATCCATGTATAACTCAAGAAAGCTAAACGCAAGATCCAATTTTGGTCCAGCAGCTACAAGTTGTCTTGGAAATTAAGACATAATTTCTCAACCAATAAGTAACTTGTTCTCTTCCAAGAAACTGTAGGTAGGCACCTCCAGATTATACGGTGCAGGTCCTTTGCGAATCCTACCAGAGATGTCGTAATGGGAGCCATGGCATGGGCAAAACCAACCCCCAAAATCACCAGCATTTGGTAAAGGAATGCACCCTAGATGAGTACATACCCCAACAACCACAAGCCATTCAGGATTTTTGACCCTCTCAGCATCTTGTTGCGGGTCACGAAGGGTGCCGAGATCAACACTGTTTGCCAATTTGATGTCATTGTCAGTGCGGCGTCTGATGAAAACAGGCTTTCCACGCCACTTGACAGTAACAGTTGACCCTGGTTCAATGCTGGAAAGATCCACCTCAAGAGAAGCAAGTGCAAGGACATCTTTACTAGCAGACATGCTCAGAACAAACTTGAGAATCAGGAGGCGAAGCAATGAGGCATAGACGAACCTGCCTCCTGTCAAGACAAAGTAAGCAAAAGCACGTTTGCTTGGATCACCAGGTGGATAACGCTCATGGTTGGAGTCGTCATATACAATTTTTGAACTGGGGTTCTTAATAGCAGCCACTGTGGCAGGAAGATCTGAGACTAAACCCAACTGATGTGCAGGAGAAACCGAATTAGATGAGAAACCTGAAACATTTGAAAATTGTTGGAAGTTTGCTAACAAATATCAAAAGAGCTTTATTTTGTATTAACTATTCAACGTGTTGCAACCACAATTCCAAAACATTATTTTTAATATATATCTGAATAAAACAAAGAAAGCAACATCATAACAGATCTCATGCTCCATTGTTTGGATCAGGAAACAGCTCGGTCTTGATTTGACTTTGATTTAATCTTTGGTGAACAGTGTGTTAACTTGTATTAGAGGAAGTGGTTTTGTTCAGTCCTAACTCCTACGTAAATAATTTTTCCGTCTTTTCAGATTTTGTGAGCTCCCTCACTTTAGCCTAGCCTTTTATCATGATTCTTTTTTGGTTAGCTCCCACACTATATGCTGCCTTGTAATGGAGCTAGCAGATCTACTTCTGTCTTCTGTAACCTATGCATCTTTTAAATGCATCTCCTTGTGAATGCAAATGCAAAAAAACACAAGATCTACAATTCCCATCTTCAATAAATCATTACCAAATAAATACTTAACCAAAACAAAAAAATAACTTTTAACCCAAAAAAGCTAATGACCACAAACAACATCACAACAGCTTTTCGATTCTAAATTCCCTCTACATTAGTAATCAATATCAAACATCCTTGGGAGTGAACATGCATTAAAACTTAGATCTACATTTTCAGTCTCCAATAATTCCAAAATACATAACCAAAACAAAAAAAAAGACAAGAAAACTAATAATTAGGGGTGTCAAAAATGAACCCAAACATAGGTAACCCGCACAGAATTTTAAGGGTTGGGCTCAAGATAATTTGAATTGGGTTCAATCTCAACTCATTCAAGCCTAACCCATTTTAAGAGAATCCTCAATTGAGCCCAATTCAATCTCCAATTTCAACCCATTTTAAAACTTTTTACTAAGATATATTCCTATATTAAAGGTATGAATTATTATCTATTTAACATCTTTTAGGATTTATCTATCCATTTGTTACTTTTTAATAAAAAAAATTGAGCTGAAATTCGCATTGTGATTATAAAAGTTAAATATCACTATGTTAAAATTATTGAGATTAATTGGGTCAAATTGAGCGGGTCAAGACCCAACCCGTTTTTTAGCCCATTTGAGCCCATACTAAACTTGGGCGGGTCAAGACCCAACCCGATTTCTATTTCAACCCATTTTAATATCTCCAATTTCAACCCAACCCGCCCATTTGACACCCCTACTAATAATCATAACATCACCAACAGCTTTCAGTCCCAACTCCCTCTACTTAAGTCATCAATATCAAAAATCCTAAGGAGCACAAATGCATTGAAACTTAGAACTACAATTCCCATCTCAGATCATTCCATACCAAATGAATGTGCAACCCAAAAAGAAGGAACTTCTAACAACAACAAAAGAACTAATAATCACAACAGTTTTTTAAATTGCAGTCCTCTCTACTTTAGTTCTTGATTTCAAACATCTTTAGGAGCGGAAATGCATTGAAACTTAGATCTACAATTCCCATCTCAGATCATTCCTTACCAAATAAACACAATAACCAAAAAATCCAATATTTTAACAACTAAGAAACTGATCATCACAACATCACAACAGCTTTACGATTCCCAATCCCATCTAACTAAAGTTTGATATCTAAACACCCTTAGGAGCACAATGCATTGAAACTTATATCTACAATTCCCATCCCCGATATTTCTGTACAAAATAAGCACATAACCAAAAAAAATCAAACTTTAAACAACTAAACAACTTAATAATCACATCATAACAATTTTTTGATTCCCAATCCCATCTAACTTAAGTTCTCGATATCGAAACAATCCTTAGGAACGCAAATTCATTGAAACTCAGATCTACAATTCCCATCTCTGATATTTCTGTAACAAATAAGCACATAACCACAAAAAATCAAACTTTAAACAACAAAACAACCTAATAATCACAACATAACAAGAGTTTTTTGATACCCAATCCCATCTAACTTAAGTTCTCGGTATCGAAACAATCCTTAGGAGCATAGCTGCATTGAAACTTAAGACCTACAATTACCATCTCCAATAATTCAGTATCAAATAAATACATTACCGAAAAAAAACTTTTAACAACAAGGCAACCTAATGATCACAACATCAAAACAGCTTTTATTCACAATACCGTCTAACTTAAGTTCTCAATATTAAACATCCTTAGAGAGCAAAACGCACTGGAACTTAGATCTACGATTCCCATCTCCTATGATTCATTACCAAATAAACACAAAAAAAAAAAAAAAAACTTTTAACAACAAAACAACCTAATAATCACGACACGACAACAGCTTTTCGATTCCCAATCACATCTAACTCAACTTCTCGATAATAAACATTCTTAAAAGTGCAAAACCAATTGAAACATAGATCTACAACTCTCACCTCCTACCAAATAAATATACAAACCAAAAATAAAACGAACTTCAACCAAAAAAATAAATCAAAAAAACCCAACAACCACAACATCACAACAGCCTTTCGATTCTCAGTCCTGTCTAACTCAACATCTCTATATTAAGCATCCTAAAGAGCGCAGAAGCATAGAAACTTAGATCTACAATTCCCATCTCCTGCCAAATAAACACAGAAACCCAAAAAAACCTAACTTTAACGAAAAAATAAATCAAAAAAGCTAACAATGACAACAACAAATAACATGAAAGCTGAGGATCAAATTAAATGTTAATTCAGGAATGAAATAAGGGAGCTGACCTCTGATTTGATCGAGAAACGAAGAGGTGAGTGACGGAGAAGGAGATCTGGCCGGAGACGAATCATCGGTAACGGTGAAAGAGCTTCTTGTAAAGAAGCTCGATGAAGATCTAGCGGCTGAAGAAGAAAGCCTTCTACCTGCTACTCGAAGCATCTTCTCGTTTTAGGGTTTTTTTTTTCCTTTCTCTCTTCTCGATGATGGAGGAAAATGAATGGAACGCAGAGAGGAATTGGACTTTCTAATTTTCCTTTTTATTTGTTATTTTATTTTATTTTTCGAGAAAAAAATAAAATAAAATAGACCAAGTTAGTGGTGTTTGTGGCTCACTTTGATTTTAAATAAATATATTTGTTTATGAAAAAAAATTGGCAGTTAGTCATCTTATAATTTAAATTGAATTGGTCATATTTCCTTGTATCTAGATCCATTTATCACTACTTTGTAAATTATAAAAATTAACTTAGTACCAGAAGGTGATAGGTATTCTGTAGATTTAGTCGAGCCATGTGAAAATGGTGAGGCTTAGATGATTGGTATATATATATGAAGATGTGGGGCGGAGCCAGCCTTCTGTAAGAGGGTTTCATCCAAACCCCCTTCGACGAAAAATTTTACTATTTATATATGATTAAAATTATTTATATATATATATAAATAGATGTCGAACCTCCTTCGATCAGTTCGTGTGTTTAGTTCTTTAGATATTGAACCCCCTTATTACAAATCCTAACTCCGCCACTGTGAAAATGAGATGTGCAGAAATTCTAGTCAAGTGGTTGATCATTGTGGGCTTGAAGAGGATAGAGGCGAGTCTAAGAAGTATTGAGGTGAGGTGGTTAGGCAAGGATATGACATAACTTCAGCTCACTAAAAACTCGTCACTTGATAGGAGGGGTAAAAAATTAATAGACTTTCGCCTTCTCAAAATACTACTGTAGTATCTTTTTTCTTATCTATCTTTAGATTTTATTACTACCGATTATTATGTAGCCTATTTATCTTATTTTCTTGCTATTGTTTCTGCTTGTCACCACTACCTCATGTTATCTTGCTAAAGTTATTATTTGTTACTACTACCTCACCATTTTCATCATTCGTCAGCCGTCTATTGAAAATAACATTTTTCATCTTTTCGAGATAAAAATAAAATTTGCATACATTTTACTTTTCTTATACCTTATATGAGATTATACTAAATTTATCATTGTTATAAGTTAATTGCACATATAAAGGATAGCATGTACACAAACTTGGTAGACCTTACCTCTACCATTTGTAAAGTAGAGAAGTTATTTCTGATAAACAAATTATAGCAAAATTTAAGCGGCTACTTCACTTTTGCAACTTTTTAGTGATTCTTGCATTCTATAAATAGGGTGCTCTTACCCTTATGAAAAACACACATAGAAGTGAATAAAATACATTTGTAGTCTTGTAAATTATTTCATAGTACATTTTGTATTATAGGTAATAGAAGTAAGTAAAATTAAGGGCTTCAAATTGAAAGAAGTCAAATGGCCTTGGGTTAAATAGGTCTACAAAAATTCCTGAAGTCAGGGCAAGGGATAAGAGTTTCTGAAAGTGATAAAAATGGTATAAATATTATCATCATTTGATGATTCATTCCTCTGCAGTCTCTGAAGAATGTAGAGGATACATCTTCAAAACATCTGCCCAAGAACTCAATCCATCAGTCACCTCCCTCACTACTGACGCTACCTTCTCCACATCTACCCGGACCTGATCTTTGCTATCCCTCTCTCGTACCGTCACTGATGACGTTGAATCGACAGTGATGGCAAAGGGAACACCAAGTTCATCTGTTCTTGCATATCTTTTCCCTATCGAAGTACCTGTAATGTAAGTGACAACAATTAGTATGGATAAAAATGCCACAACAGCATAAAAACACCTCATTTCAGAGGACGGGTATAGGCACCGCCCTAGGGCTAAGATCAGTCGAACAACCATTGGACTTTTTCATACCACCCACTGTCAATTTCAAATAAAACAAGGAGCATCGAACTAATCAGTATAACGATATAGCACCAGATCAGAGCAAATGATGCTAATATGCTTCCCACTCATAATGACAAAATGTCTTTATTTAGTCACCTCTATACGGATAGGACACTAGTCACAATAACAGCAGCCAAGTAAATTGAACATGTCTAGAAAACATAAGAAAAAGCAAAATGTTCCAGCAGAAAGAACTACACCATATACACAAACAAATTATGCACAGAACAATCTGGACAAGCTACCAAGAATGATCCAAAAAATTTTTTATCTAGTCAATTAAGGTATGGGGGGGGGGGGGGGGGATTAAGATATGGTACCAGACTCGAGAGTTTGACAACCGAGTATGTACTCAATGCAAGTAGTGTTCATATTTTAGTTATTCTGACAGTATCCATGTCTCTTATACGGGTAAGGAACAAGTAAGTCAGGGCACAATGAAGGGCAGAGTATTATAGCACATAGAGACTAAAACTAACAATGGTCTCGCTCCTCTTCTCAAGAATCCATTTTCTCATCACACAAAGGAATCAGTTTAAATGCTCTCAGCAACACACACCTGTTATATCAATCTTATGTGAGATTCCAGCAGCAGTTAAAGACTTTGAGATTAACTTGGCTACTTCTTCATATTTTTTATTCTGAACCAGTGGAAAAACAGTGCATTTGATGGGAGCCACAATGGGTGGGAAGCTGAAGACATTTAGCTGCTCATCCCCAGCTTTACTTGGCCTTGTGTAGAATGAATGCTCATAAAGACAATATATTATCCGCCCGATTCCAAACGAGGGCTCAATCACAGAAGGTGTAAACACTCTCTGGTGCTCTTTCTTTATTTCCTTGGAAATAGAGACCATGTTTTTCTTAATGGTGACATTCTTCCCGAGGGTACATACATGAAACTCCACCTCCCCCTTGGATTCCAGATCAGCCTTCATCTCCATAGCCACCTTTTCTTCCATTGCCTGGCGTAAACAAAGGCAAGCAAAACAACTTAGCATTACTTTCTTTTCAAATATAGCTCTTCAAATACTGAAGGAAAAAAGATTGATATAGTCTGTCTTTTATTAGCAGCCTGAAAATTGAGCCAAAATTACCTTAAAATACAATAACATTAGTTGAGCTGAAAAGGAGTCAGTGAGAATTCATAGAGCTGACCGACTGACCCCAACTCGCTTGGAACTAAGGCATAATTGTTGCGGAGTCTTTATTTCTTATTTACTGTCTTTTTCTAGCTCATAAAACTTATTACAAGTATTCTTAATGAAACAGAGTAAGCATTCAAGAAAATTTATTCAAGAATGGACAATAAGTTGATACTCTAGTTTAGTTAGAAATTGAGGACTTCTCAAGGTTGAATTTGGGTTGACAACTGTACAGTGTACACTACCATTATAATGCCCTTGTTATAATTTTATCTAAATCCAAAATGCAAAACATTAAAAGCAAACTAGCCTCAGCAGCTAGATAGTACCACAATAACAGACAGTTCGTCTGGAGGCTATTTTTCTACCCCAATTGCTGATTAAGAGAGGGTTCTTGGGTCAAGGATTCACAAACAATTTTGGCTCTTAAGCTTGCAGTGAAATCATTCATCAAAATTCGAAGAACCTTTTCCTTTCCTATGGATATATGTGTTAGTAGCTAAAACGGTCAGGTTGATTGAGAAGCCAACTGGTAATCTTGCTTGCAATACTTCCTATAAAAGAAGACATCAAGACAAAGCCTTTGGAACTCTTCCTTCTTTTCCCCAAACACTCATCAAAAGGATCATCGGGGTGAAAGATTGAACAGAAATCAATTGAATGTTGAATTTCCAATTAAAAACACTATTATTAAGAGACTAGCAGAAAGTATAAAAAGAATACACCACTGCAATCAGCATCGGTTGCCAGTTTCATTTTAACAAAGCAATGCAATCATGAAATGCTTCAATGAGGTAAACGTGGCAGATGTTTGAATTCAATTAAAAATAGGTTGAGGGAATGAATGCACACCTCCAAGGCTTCAGTCACCATTTTTTGGTTCCCCTTGAATGCAAGTCCAAGCTCCTTCTTGATTGGTGTTATGACCAGTTTCTGATGTTACACAAACAATTATAATCAGATGGTCACCAAAATGAACACCTATTGTATTCATGAAAGAAAATTAGCTTAAATAAACAGCTACCTCTACTTCTCTTGGTTCTGAGAATTTCTCTTGAGCCACAAGAGCAACGGAACTTTTTTCCTGTCACCCAAAAATGATCAACATGTTATCAGCACATGCAAGATAATATCCAGATCACCAAGGAGAAAAATACTTTAAAAAGTTAAAATATATGCTGACATTCAGAATTCATTTTGATGAGTGACATTGTAATGGATTTCTGAAAAGGTCCAAGTCATAAATGTCATCACTAATGCTTTTTATTCAAAATGGATAATACATATGGTATACATCAGTTTTGTCAGTAAAGAGTGATGCAAATTTGAAGACACATTAAGGAATGAAAAAGTTGGTAGAGTACATATACAAAGATGAAAAAGAATAAAATACAGAGAGCTGAGAATCTGCAGAAAAAATGGGTTAGAAGGACTCTAAACTGCACAAGTTATTCAAACCCATCTACACCACCCCATCAACGACAAGAACTGATTTCTCAGAGGCGTTTCTATGTTTAGCTTATGAAGACATTCAGTCAAGTTTTCAAGGCACCTGTTGGATTCAAAAATGACCACTTGAGACAATGCAAAAGCATTACCAATAGTTCCTTGCTCGCACATCCTCACCCCAAAGCTGGATAATGTCATTAGACGTTCATCATGTAAAGTTTAAGAAGCACAAAGAGCTGCTTATTTCCCTTAAGATGAGTTCTGCCAAGTAAACTCTTTCCAAAATGATCTAGGGTGATTTAATTTGAGGCACCTTATTTAGAATCTTGGAAAATATTCTCCAAGAAAATTATTTTAGAAGTTTTTTTAAAGACCTTGCAAAATGCTAATACTGATATTTCAGACATGGTTTGAGGGTGTTTCCCAAACAAAAGTTCTTCGATTCACAAAACATTCGCAGGTCAACCACAACTATCCAAAAATAATTCAAAATAAGATAAAACACGGGTTAAACTTTTACCGAATGGGCACGTAAATCATATGCAGATCTATCAGCAATACCAACACATTCAATCCAACCGTAAGAACTCTCAATTTCGGCATCCCAACAATCTGCAGCATAGTGAGCCATCTCATTTGCAAGATGCTGACGGAAACGCAGACGGTCTTTGTCAATTCCAAGTCGTGTTAGGAAAAGATAGACTCTCCCGATAAAGTATCCAAGTGTTTCATTATTGACAGTTCCCTGCCCAAAATGGTATCAGATAGTGATGTTATGGCTTGCATATACAAGGGCAAGAAAGAGGAAAGAGTGTGAAGACACAAAGAAACTCACTCGAGAAACAGCTTCACCAAGCTGTAGTTTCTTTGCACACTGTCCAGACACTTGGTCATCTCTAGGAAACATTAGAAACTCCAATTTTGCAACATCTGAAAATTTTGGATGAGATTTGTCCTGGGGATCAACAAAATGTTCGATTTCCGCCAGAGTGAACTCACGGACTCTAAGAAGACCTTGTCGGGGAGATATCTGTACAGACAAATTCTACAACAATTAATTGCTGCTTACTTTCTTTTGCAACATGATGTGCATATCTGATGTCGAAAAGAGTCTTAACTAGCTCAATTTGGTTCTAAAGATTACCAACACACATAGCATAACCAAATCCAGAACGAAAGGCACAAAGGAAGTGCAGAAAGATATTGTAATTCTCAATTGAAAAGAAAGGCTTATGACCTCATTTCTAAAAGCCTGACCAATTTGTGCTGCAGCAAAAGGAAGTTTGTTTCCATTATAATAGTATAAATCTCTAAAATTTACAAATATGCCTTGTGCTGTTTCGGGACGCATATACCTGCAGCGAAAGAAAACAGTAGCACTTAAGTGAGACAAGCTTCATAAGAGCAATAAGCATATAATAACCAGCATAGGGAGTTCTCAGAGACCTCCTACGATATGACACTCTTAAGTTCAAATGGAACTTTGTTGAGTAGGAAAAAAAGGGGAAATTTAATCTGGCATAAAAGGTGAGCTGGAATGAAAAATATTGAAACATTAACTCTACCATATCAGATGTTTCACCAAGGCAATAGAATTTTGTAACAAGTTCACTAAACTGATAGAATCAGAAACATGATTCTCACCCTGGGCTCACACCAGATGGACCAATGGATGTCTGAAACATTAAATTGAATGGATAAGGATCAGAAAGTGGATTCTTTGTATCAGGTGCAGTTATACCATATTCCTTTATCTTGGCACCAAGCTGCTCAGCAGAGAGATCATCCAAGACAGCAAGAATGTGCTTCAACTCTGCGGCCTTTTCCGCAGACAGGCTGAAGTCCTTCTCAAGCTTTTCTTTACAAAAATCCTTGAGCAAATGATCAGCACGGTAACATGTTCCAGTCTTCTCGTCCTTGACCATAAGATCAGTGAACTTCTCAACGTGACCTGATGCCTTTAGGACAACCTCAGGGGTCACACATGGACAGTCAACTTCCAACATGTTCTCCTCCAAAACAAAATGCTGGAAAATGACAAGAAAACCAAAGTAAAAAAAACATAAGAATGTGAATACAAAGCCTAACTGCTCCAAACATGAGCTGGAAGTCGTTTAGCCAGTTTAAGGTAGATGCAACTGTTTACCGTCTTTTGGTCATGTATGTATCTCTAACCCCTTTCAATTTGCTTCACTAAATTTCCCAAAAACATTTCTTCCTTTTATAGTGTGTTAGATCACCTGATCCAATTATTATGAGATCCTTGATTAAGCTTTATAGAACGAACTCCATTGAATATATTTGATTCAACTGGCCTTGAACCTAGCGATTCTAAATAAGGATGATTGTTTGGTGGGAAGGTGTTAGGCACCCCTAAGACCATTAATAAATTATGGTTACCCATATTGTTTGAGCTCATTTCTAAATATTGGTCAAGGCATACACAAGAAATAAATAAGGAAATAACTAATCAAATTGTTCAGGACAATCAAACTGCAAATCCTCCAGTTCTTACTGCGTTGAATATAAGCATTCTAATTGGAGGTCAATGTGTTTAAGAACATTTTCAAAAACTTAAATAGAGGTCCTAAACATCCTTCATCTTCCTATTTAGGCCTGTGTAGAGCAAAAGGGATACAAATGATTCACAAGAAAAAAAAAAACACTAGGTGATTTCTTCACATTTCTCCTAGTCTTGGTGAAGAGAGTCACTCGGTAAGTGTTGCGGGTGTGAGGTAGCAGGTTTCTCGGACACCACGGCTATCAATACAGGTGATTCACTAACCTGCCAAAACTAATTGATTTAAAAACATAGTGAAGCACTAGCAGGGAGCTTAATGAAAATGGACGCTGACCTGACGCCAGAAAGAGAGTACATTTGACTTGACAGAACAGCCAGGGGGACCGTAATCATAGAGGCCAGCAACACCTCGATATATTTTGAAAGACGGAATATAAAACAACCGTCGTTCGAGAGTATTAACAACAGCCTGACGAAACGCATCTCTGCTTGCAGACGACGAACCGCCACTGGCAGCACCAGCAAGAGCAGCTTGAAGCTGGCTCTCGATTGATGCTTTCTCAAGCTTCAAAGCATTCAGAGATTGAACGGCAGCTTCGATATCCAGCTTGGCAGCACCTGACGACTTCAATTGGCGAACAGCGCCTCCCTGGACGTCGATACTCGATTGTTTCTGGGCAAGTGCTCTGCGAAGTGAGTCTTCGTCGGCGACGGCGGCCATCGTACCGGAAACGGAAAAATGATGAGCTCCGATGTAGGATTTAAGGAGTGAACAGTGGAGGAAATGCGTGGAGATTACGCGGCGGCGAAGGGAAAATGCGCACGTATTGAGAGCAGGAACGAAACGCATGCGGCACTACACTCCCTGCTCTTTTAGGGTTTTTTTTTTCTGGTGTAATACAACATTAATTAAATTTCATAAGTTACAAAGATAAAAAATATAGAAATAAAAATATCTTTTTATATTACAAATCCATTTAATTGTAGAGGTTTATTTTAATCTATTCCATACATATGTATCTATTTATTGTATTAATTAAATAATGTACTAACGTATTTGTCAGCTGTGGTAAAAAGATGGCTTGTAAATCCTTTAAAAAGGTATTCTTCACCCTTGTGAAACACACTTGAAGAGAATAAATAAAACTATCTACTCTATATTTTTTATGATTATTTGTCTATCTTTCTATAATGTATCTATTTATTGTATTAATTAAATAATGTACTAACGTATTTGTCAAAGGTGGTAAAAGGATGGCTTGTAAATCCTATAAAGGGGTATTCTTCACCCTTGTGAAACACACTTGAAGAAAATAAATAAAACTCTCTACTCTTAAACTTTCCATTACCATTTGTCTTCCTTTCTTCTTTAGTATAATTGTATTTTTCCCCTTGTTATACAACACGTTATCAGCACGAGTCTCTAACCAATTGAGACCTACTTAATTTGGGATTATCTTTTTTCCTAAAAGTCAATCAATTTTCTTTCCAAGTCAGTATACATTTATATGATTATAACATCTCTAATAGGATTTACATAAGTCTTTGATCTACAATTTATTTACTGTATACATATCACACCTCAAATTCCATTGAGACAAACAGGCACCCGATGCCATAAAGGCCTGAGAGAATCCCCACATAACTTGTGTTTACCATGCATACAACTATGACAATCACAAAACTCTAGCAAGTATGCTCATAAGCCACAATGATAAAAGAATATATATATGACTTGGTTGTTGAGGCCACAACTGTTAAGGAATCAAACATAACTACACTTCATAGATTAGTCTACAAAGCCTCTATATGATAGACAAACTTAGAGTAGGTCGGGACAGACCCCGCCTTATCCTTAAATACGATACAGTATCAAAATGAATCTATCAGGGACTCGGTAAAGCTCTGAATCAATCTGAAGCTCACCAAAAGCAGTTGAGTATCGTGTGCTACTACTGAGGAGGTCTACTAGTTGAATTACCTGTGTCTGCAACATGAAATGCAGCGTCCTCCGCGAGGGACGTCAATACGAAAAAATGTACTGAACATATAAGGCGATAGCATAAGTAAAACAAGGGCTTAAATGAAATCAAGTATCAATATATAAGTGCATAGATAAAAAAAGAAGACCACTTTGTCACTCTTTTGGGATCATGTATGTTACATTCTTTTCTTTACTTTTCTGTGCGTTATAACCCCCGGGATGCGGTCCTCATAATTACACAAATTGGGATCGATCCATGCTAGGATTTCGCCCCTGAGCTGCCACTCTTTTATACCAATTGGGATCGATCCATGCTAGGAAATTTGCCCCTGGGTTGTCACCCATAAATATACAGATTTCTTCACTTAGTTTCTTTAATCTTTGAGATTGTTGTTTGGTAATCATAATCATTTTTGAGATTTGGAACTATAGACCAGTAGTAGAAGACATGAGAATAATAATCTCATAGCACTAGCAATGACATAAGGAGCTATGTAACATTAATGCATTACTTATGAACTCAAATGACACAATTGACTTCAATTGACTAAGAGGAGAATTCACCAAGCTCGTTGTTGCAAACATCATTCATATACTAGCACATAGGAGGATAATTACACAAATGTGGAGTAATGGACATCTAATGAAGTGATTCGACACACTAGGGAGAAGGGGAAAGTATTATTAGCTATATTGGAGATCGTACACTGCCATCATGCTTTCTTTTTTAGGAATAGAACTTAGGGAACCCACTTTGTTGATATTAATCACAATTATCAGGAATATGAAATCGAATAGCCTTAAATACCTTACTTTCTGACCAATACAACTATCACGATTCAGCCTCCCTTTGAGGTGTTAATCTATAATATAATTCGTGATTAAACTAATGTTAGCAGCTAATCACATTAAAGACCTCGTAAAACAATAGCTAAACACTTGACGGACAGTAGGCCCATACAAACCTTACACAAATGGTGAATCACCACACCCTTCTTCTATACATGAATACAACTTCATACATCCCTTGCCAAGATACCCAAGCTGCCCCCAACAATAATATACATAAGGCAGTCACTATCAATCCTCAAAAATCCTTCAGCATAATAGGAGAATATTTAACTCAATGACTCATCACCATCCATGAGTTCTTGACAAATATATACAAAATTCTCCACCCCAAACCAGTATTTAAAAAGAAGCAAAAATGGGCAGTAGCCTTACCTTAGTTTCTGAAAATTCATCTTCTAAACTTGTACTTCAAGAACTTAAACTCTCCTTCAAACTTTTACTTGAAAAGGGGAAAAATATTCAAGAACCCTAAGGTGTTTTAGGGATGTTGTGTTAAGTCAAGAAAGACCAAGAGAGAAACTTAATAAATCTGAAATTTTACAAGTTAAAATGAAGCAAAAGATCTGATCTTTATCCCTTTAAAAGGGAGGTGCATTGACCGACTTTCTTGGCCAACTTTCTTGGCCAATTTTGGGCCATATATTGTCAAGTAGGTGACCCACCTACTTGGTCTTTTAATTTGCTTTAGGTATTATTATGATACTTTACTAGGTATAATAATCAATATGTTTCATGTTTATATTTTTATGTTGTTTTTATGCTACTAACTTATAACTCTAAATTAAAAACTAGGCAATATGATAACATGCTAGTTAGAATAATCGTAAGTATTTTCTTGTCATAAATTTATGATAAATATTTGTATATCATAAAGAAGAATATTATTGTATTAAATATGACTTGAAATTCTTACAAAATTTTGGCGTTAATATCTATTGAAAATAGTAATAAATATTGTAGAATAATATATATATATATATATATATTATATTAAATTTGTTGTTTCAATACTTCATGAGTTTACATGTTTTTGTAACATTCCATTTCATGCATATAATATATTTTATACTCATATCATACTTTATTATTTAAAATATTAATTTTCCATTTATTATAAGAAAACAAACATCGTGATATTAACTCAATTATTTTATGATAATTTTCATCATGTCGAATTTGTCAAAGCTTGAATTTGTAGCACTAGACATTTCTCGAAACAATTATTTGGCATGGGTACTTGATGCTGAAATTCACCTTACTGCTAAGGGTCTTGGTGATAGTATAATCGAAGGAAATAAAGCATCAAGTCAAGATAAAGCAAAGGCAATGCTTTTCCTTCGTCATCATCTTGATGAAAGCCTAAAGGTTGAATATTGACAATATAAGATCCACTTGAGTTGTGGATAGGTTTGAAAGGGAGGTATGACCACCTCAAGGCAACTGTATTGTCAGTGGCTCGTTATGAGTGGATGCACTTACGATTTTAAAATTATAAAATCGCAATTGAGTATAACTCTTTTTTATTTAGAATCACTTCCCAATTGAAATTATGTGGAAAAATTATAAAAGATGAAGACATGTTGGAAAAGACATTAACTACTTTTCAAGCCTCTAATATGATATTACAACAACAATATCGTGAAAAGGATTTTCAGAAATACTCTGAATTGATCTCATATCTTCTGGTGGCTGAGCAGCATAATGACATTTTAATGAGAAATCATGAAGTCCGTCCTACTGGAACTGCTCCATTACCGAAAGCAAATAGGGTAGAAGCACATGACTAGTCTAAAATAAATAAAATAATCAAGGCCATGATAATGTGTGTGGACGTGACAAAGGTAAAATACGATATAATAATCGTAGAGGTGGTGATCATAAAAATATATCTTAAAATATTGGTCAAAGTTCATATCGTTTGATTTTCAAAAAAAAAATTATGACAGGTAAAAAGGAATAGAGGGATTACAAAACAGTCTTTATATTTCCTTTTGTTTTTCTATTCGAGTATAAACTTAGGTGTCTTTGAGTTTTATCTCTAATTTAGTGAACTTAATCATAATTTATATTTGCACTCAAGAGATTGATCTTGAATTCTCGTCTTCATCTTAAGAATTTCGTAGAAAAATAGTTAATTTGTTGAACATTTATAGATTATATATGATAATCTCGACATTTGATCAACAAGCTCTCTATTTCTTGTTAGAACTTTTGATTTCTTTTCTAAATTATGAGTAGTTTTAATTTTTAGGAGGAAGGGGAAAGAGCAAGTTAAAAACAAAAATTTTCTTTGCTACGTCAAAAAATCAAGAACACAATTTCACTAGCTGAAGCAAGATGCCCAAATAAAATCATGTATGTCCAAATTGATAAACTGTTCATATCAAAGTGTTATATGAATTGATAAGTCGTAAAGATCAATCAAATTAAAATAACATGATTATATTTGATTGATTGGAACATGTCACTTATATATGTATCACATTTTTATTGAATTATGATTTTCGCATGTTACGTGATCCTAAAGTCTCTTCTATTTGATATGTATTAGGAATTTTTAAATTAAAATGATATTTCAGACTCAAAATTTGAATTTGTCATTTATAACTCAATTAATGGATTAGCCCATTGAATTTGGGCTTTGGACACATTCAATTACATAAGTTCATGAAAAAACTAGGAAAAATTAGCTAAATAGTAAAAATCTCTTACATAATTATTAAAAATATCAATATGTTAGTTACATAGCAAATAAACTACACCATAATATAATTAATTTCCTTTCCCTTTACTTCTCAAATCAGGCCCACATTGGACTCATTTTTACCCCACTACTCGATGAAAAAGAAAAAAAAACCTCATTACCCATTTTCCCCTCCTTCTAGGTTCTTATCCCAAATTCCTCCTTTCTCTCTCTTGCGTTTTTTCACCATTGTTCTCTCCTTTTCTTTTCTAAGTAAATCATCTCTTTGAATTTCCTCAACTTTATTCAAGAATCTCACAATTCTTTCAAAATATTTTTCACCCACCAATAAAGGTAAATACATTGTCACCAAATATCTTTTGAGATTTCCCTCTTTAATGTAATTCAAATTTTTCGTTTTTAAAATTGTAATGTTTGATTATTTTGTGATTTGTTTTCATATTTGAGATATAGTAGATTGTAGTAATCTACATTAGCCTTCATATATCATATATTGTTTGATTTTTTTATAAGTTCATATCTAATAATTTTGAATTTTGCTTGTAGGGTTTTAGGTTTGGGGAAAGCATCTGATTGTCACTGTAATGCCTGATTCAATGAGAATTACAAGAAGTGAACCAAATAATATTTAAATTTTTGGGATATTTCCTCTCGTTTGATTTATATATTATCCAAGAATTGCTTGAAAATGTAGGTTCTGCGGCTAAAATGGCGCAAGAGACAAATTGAAGTTCAAACTGATGAAGGCCAACTTTCCGACCGTCAAAGCGATGAAGAGGTATTAAATTATGTTTCACGAAATTATTTAAAAATATTTTGAATGTTCTGTAGTCATAGTTAAATTTTTTGTTTGCATGTTTATTTTTTATTGAGTTATATGTTGAATGTACATACACAAAATTTGTATTTTGTTCTGTATTTGTATCTAACCCATAATTGTATTTCATAGTCGACTTGTTGTGTATATTAATTATTCCCCGTAAACACAATTTTTTATTTTTTTTGAGAAATTGTATTTATTTTTTATGGTTATAGTCACCCCAAGAGTTTTTTTGCAAATATGAATTTTGTAATTCATAAAAAAAACAATTATATTCTTGCATAGTTTAAAGTCTCTCTTTTATTAGCTACGTTATGTATCTTGGGTTAGTGACGAAGAATATTATATTCTCTTAGCTCAAGTATCTATCCCAAATAAGTTGTATCCAAACTATAAATTATATTAGCACAATCATGTAGTTGTTTAACATATGTATTCATTTGAATGTTTGTTGACACCCAATTTTGTCTTAACATTTTTAAAATTCATAACTTTTATGTTTTATTTATTCAATAGTTCAAAATACACATTTAATAATTTTTAAAAAGTTTTTCTTATTTGTCGAAATTTCAGGATTTTCTATTAGTTAATTTTAATTATATTATTTTTTGTCACAACCGATTGACTACGTTCAAATATTTGTTCATTTTGATTAAATCATTATTTCTAGTAAATTGCATTTTTTACATGACACTGGTTACGTTCATCACATCCTTTTTTAATATTCATTTTATTCATTACATTTGTTAATATTCATTTTGATATTTTGCATAGTTTAGAAATTCATTCAAATATGGATAAGATTTCTTACACAAATATTTTATTAACTAGTGATTTTGGCCTACGATTTTAAGATAATGATATTGTATTATAGGTGGTTTCAATTTTCTATTTAAGTTGTTTCTTGGTCATTAAGTTAGATGTGGTAGATAAGATTTTAGGGGTAAATTTCTTTAGTGTTCATATTTTTCTGGTAACAAGTCGCCGGAATCCGGCGACTCCATTTTTCCTTTGTTTCTTCCTCGCTCAGCACAGTCCCAAACGACCCACCTGAAACCACCGACTCGAAACCACTAAACAACCCCAATTTTTCCCGTTTCCATCCTGCCACCATCATCCACCCTTCATTTTCTTCCTCAACCAAAAACCGTCAGATTTCATCACCAAACAACCACCACTTCAGAGTTCAACCCACCACTACCAGACCCCAAACAAGTCGGAACCACCACCAAAATCTCCTACCATCATACCAAAACTCCAATTCCACTAGCGCTGCCCCCATCTCTTTGTTTCTCCATTAACTCCACCGAGCTCCAAGTAGCGAGCTCAACCCAAAACCCCATTCGTTTGTTCTTTTTCTAGCGAACACCAACAGCAGCTCCGGTGAGGAGTTTCAAACTCCAATGAGCCGGAGCAAAGAAGAAGAAAACGATCCAGATCCCTTCCCCTTTTTTCCCTTTCGATTTTTTGTTTGTTTTTTTGCAAGTTATCATTGAGCTTTACTTCGGCGAACAAAATCCCATCTCCATTCTCCATTTTTCCCAGCTACCAAACCTCCATCAGACGAGCACCGAGTTCTCGTTTTGGTCGAATTTTCCGTCTCCAGTGAATAGCATATCCGACCATTTGTGTGCTTTCTCAGGTAAAGTATTGTTTATTTATTTCGTTCTTTTATTGCTTGTTCAATCTATTAGGGCTTATTTTAGTATTATCTTCTAATTAATTTACATCTTCGTGGTGATTACAACATCTATTCATTTGTAGTGTTTAGCTTACAGAATTTTAAGTTATTAAGTAGGCGTTTGGCCATGCGATACCATATCACGATATGGTATCGTGAGATGAAATCAGCGTTTGGACATGCGATTTTACGCTGATTCCATTGAGATGTGATTCCATATTCTTCAAAAACCATGATTTGGAATTATATGGGAATTTCATATCATGATTTGAGATATTTTAATACAAAAATTGGTCCACAAGTTTATATTTTGTTAAAACAACCCCACATTTATATCTACTAACCATTTATTTCATATGTAAATAAAATTTATAATCACATCATTACTTTTTAAAATTTATTATTCTTACCGACATAAAATTTATTATTCTCACCAACATATAGTCACTTTAACTCACACCAGCCGATTGTTGAGTAATAAATTTATTTTATTGCCTTAATAAGTTCACATTTATATTTTATGTGTAAGTTATTAGTTTTTAGTTATATATTTCCTATCAACTTTGTTTAAAGAGATAATATTTATTTTATGACTTTGCATTGTCTTGGAAGCACTATTTTTATTACTCTTACAAACATTATTTTAATGAAGTGCATTGTATAATGCTTTCAATTTATTTTATGTTCACTAAACTAATATTGATGTATTTTTTATTTGATAGGATTATGTTAGTGCGATTGATGGATCATATATAGAAGGAGAGGTTCCTAAAGCGGTGCAACAAACATATCGTAATCGCAAAGGAAGAACATCACAAAATGTCGTATGTGCTTGTGATTTTGATATGCGATTTATCTTTGTTGCTACTAGTTGGGAAGGTACTGCACTTGATAGTTAAGTACTTGAGAATGCATTTGTTGAACCAATGCCACAATTTCCATTTCCGCCATATGGTAACTTTAAATTACATCCTTAGAATAAATATTATTTATTTACACAAAGCTGTCTCATTTACATCACATATGCTTTTAGTAATTTTTTATAAAATGTTTGTTGGTAGATAAATATTATGTTTGTTGATGCTAGTTTCCGAAACACAAAAGGATTTTTAGCTCCATACAAAAGACTACACTATCATTTGCAAGATTACCAAAGAAGTGAAAGAGAGCCTCAAAATCCCAAAGAACTGTTTAATTATAGGCATGCATCTCTGCGCAATGTGATTGAACGGACTTTTGGAGCTTGAAAAAATAGATTTATAATACTGAAATAAGGCATGAACCATTATGATATTGATACACAAGTGAAAATTGTCATAGCTTGTGCAGTGTTACATAATTATTTGCGAGAATACCAAACTGATAAAATATTTATGGTCTATGAGCATGAAAATATAGTTGCGGATGATATTGACCAACAAATGGCTCAAAGTAACAATGTTGGATCGTCTTCTCGGTCACATGATCGAGAAATACAAGTTCAACGTGAGGAAATTGTCCGTACTATGTGGGAGGATTATATTAAACACTAGTACACTACAATTTATGTTCAATTTGTTTTTATTAAATTAAAGTAAGATGAAACAATTACTTAAGTGGAAAACAAATAGCTTTGTAATAATTTGTTATGCGATTTTATAAATTTTTGTTTATTTGATAAGATTGAATAAACAATTGTGGCTATTTTAATAGTTTTACAACTTATGAGATTTTTATGTTTATGAGAAAATATACAACACAAAAATTCCATATCGCATGTCCAAACAAAACTTCAATTTCATCTCATGATTTCATATCATGATACCATATCATGATACCATATCGCAATACCATATCGCATGGCCAAACGGGCCCTAAGTATTTGTTTTTGATAAATTTTATGGTTTCTTTTGAGTGGTTATTAGTTTTCTTTTATGTTTATCCTTGTTATTGTTTTGTTTAATATTCACGGTTATGATTTTAGTTGTTATTATTTTATTATTATTAATATTTTGTTGGTAGACTAATTTTTTATTTGATGTCTATGTTTTATTATTGGTAACATTTGCTTCGTTCTGCATTATTTTTATATTTTAGTATAGTTATTAAGCTCTAAATCTAGTGAAGTTATCTCTTGTTGTTGTTGAGTTTTTTTTTAGAATTGTTATTTTGTTTAAGCAATTTGATTGTGATGACAAGTTTTCAGATGACTAGGTTAGTGTAATTTATATACGTTATTAATTAAATTGACTGATGAAGAAATTATCGTCGATTTCCATGGCCTCCATCTTCATAAGACAAATTTTTATTTTAAGTTATTATTTATTTCATTTATTTTTATTCATATATATTTATTACTAATACTTTTACTAAGTGTCTTTATAGGTACCTTGGAGTCGCTTCCAATTAAAGCTAATCGAACAAAGTTTGAATTATATTTTTTATTCATTATTGTGTATATTATCAATGTTAGAAAAACCTTAGACCATTTTTGATATTGTTGGTTTATTTTATTATTTGTGTATATCACATGTTTATTATACTTGTATAGTATTTTTATCTCCTCAATTTTTTTAAAAAAAATTCAGTCGGGACCACAATTGTGAATTTCGAAGGATGCCTAATATCTTCCCTTCAGAATAACTTGAACCTCTTACCTAGAATCTATTGGTTTCGTAGAATTTTTTTATTAATTAATTGGTTTCCTATTCCTAAAATTAGGTGGTGACTCCTTTAAATTTTTCTTTTCCTAAAATTCTTTTAAATTTAAATTAATTGATCATTCTTTGAGTTACCACGACGTTTCACCCTATTTAAATAAAGTAGGGATGTAAACATTGTTCTTTGTTGATCTAAATTCAATTAGTATCTAAATGAAGAAGATTGTATTTATTTTATAATTTTTAGTCATAAATTCTTGTCATTCTAGCTTCTTTGTGTTTTCCAATTTTAGTTGTATCCATCATATGAATATTTTAGATCCATTATGTCTCATGTTTATCTATCCTTGTATTTTTTTTTTTTTGTATATTAGTATGTTTTCAGTTTGTATTTTTTTTTGTCTTAGTATGTTCTCTAATTGTATTCCTTTTCAAAATGCATTTATATATTAGTAATTATGTATCCATCAGGTATTTTAATTTAGTTGTATCCATCCTATGAAATATATTAGATCCGTTATGTCTCCTGTTTATCTATCCATTTTTCAGATTGTATTATTTTTTTGTGTATTAGTATATTTTCAGATTGTATTTTTTTTTTTTGTGTATTTGTATGTTCTCTGATTGTATTCTTTACTTAAAATACATTTATGTATTAGTAATTAATACAAATGTGTATTCATTTATTTGAACATATGCAAGCAAATGATTTTTATGTGAAAAATCCACCTACAAAAACTCCACATGTTTAGTGCATCTTTGTAACACCATAGAAAATTTTCTGAACTAAGACTCGAACCATCCTTCATGTGAGTAGGATTTTACCGAGGAATTTAAAATTTCTTGAGTGTTAAGGTCACTAGATGAAGCACCTTGAGTTCCTAGAAGAACCAAAGAGAAAGCATTATTCAAGTCATTCCTAGTTCTTCTAAATTTTGGATCAACTTCAAACGACCATAACTCCTAGTACAAGATGAGTTAGATGGGCTACACGATGTCAAATTAAAGGTGTTCGAGTCCTCTTTCCAACGTCATCAATTTTTCTAAATTTCGAGATTTGAGAAAAAAGTTATGACTGATTTACTAACGACGCTCAAACCTGGTAGCAGCTCCGCAATTGCTCTACGTTACGGAGCCAATACTAACCTCACTGCCTGCTGAAAAATTATTCGGACTCCCAACTCATTTTAATTATTTCTTTAAGTATATTTTAGTCCTAAAAACCCTTATGAGGTCATCTAAATTTCCCTAAACGTGTAGAAAGATCATTTTTCTTAAATCAAATCCTCTCATCCACTCCAAAAATTCTACACTTAAAAAATTCAAGAAACGCTAAGGCTAGGGTTCTTCTTCCAATATTTTCCTTCAAGTTCTTCAAGAAGATGGTTCTTTCAGGTATGCAAGACTTTCATAGCAGTGGGCTCGTTCTAGAAAGTTGAAAGTTGATGATTTTAAATTGTGTTCTTGAATATTGGCTTTCGTTCTTGAGTTAAGTTGGGATTCTTGAGTTCTTGAGGAAATCATGTTGATTTTAGAGTCGTTTTGTAAAACCCCACAAAAAGAAGTAGGATAAAGTAGAGCCTCACATGGGTTTTATGCATTAATAACTTGTTAAAATAATGAGGAATAGCCTTTTAAGTCAGTTTTAAAGAGTTTGGAAGTAAAACGTCAAGGGACGACCAAGACGTTCGGAAACTAGTCTTTTACGTGTTGGTGCGTTCTAGTATGTTGTTCATGTTTTTATGTGTTGTTTGGAGTCTAAAATCAGTGGAGGT
>JAJOOS010012238.1:0-10000 GCA_029582725.1 Solanum chiquidenum
CTCTCTCTCTCTCTCTCTCTCTCTCTCTATATATATATATATATATATATATATATATATATATATATCATAGGTAGGAGCAATCCTTTGACCCTTTGTCTGTTTCTTTAAATTGTCGTCAATTCACATCAATGGCTTTTTCACCCGATGATTTCCTCCTACTTGAATTTGGTAATTCAATTTTCATCTTCTTCTGAACTATTTTTTATGGAGATGTTGATGTTTTGTTTCTATTAGATTCTTTGATATGTTTTACTTGAGGATTGCGTAAACACCATCCTCTCCAGACCTCATTGGATATGTTGTTGTTGTTGTGTTAAAATAGTTAAATTTTGTGAAGGTTAATTTTTTTTCTATAACCATTTTAGTGTATAATCTTTTTCTGAATCGAGGGTTTATCAGAAACACTCTCTATACCTCAAAGATAGGAGAATTAATATTATTCTGATCTAGAGACACTTTTGTCAAAACAACTTTTATAAAAAAGTACTTTTGTAGAAAAATAATTTGTGTTTTGTGTTGTTTTTGGTCAAACACCAAAAATGTAAAAAGGAGTGCCTTTTTTGTGATAGCTTTTAGACTCCAAGAATCCATGTCAATTGTCATGTGCTTTCTATTTCATTTTCAGTTGAACTGCTTATTGCGTTTCTTTTTTCTAGATGACAAACGATAGAAGCTTCTATTTTCGTGCTCAATTGAGTAACTTTTAGTGATCTTCCAAGTTTTTTGTTTCTGTGACACTAAATTTTTGCTTTTGTTGCAAGAAAGATTTGGAGCCTATGTATATCAGCACAGTCACACCCTGTCTGCAAAGTGAAATTCCTAGTTATGATGTAACGACTTTGGAAGGACATACATCAAAGGTTTGACCACATCTTTATAAAGTTCTCCTGATCCGACATGATTTCTTTATAGGAAAAATGATAAATATCATATCTTTTCTGTCTTCTATATTAACATTACAATTTTTTCCTGTTCCAGGTTTTTGGTTGTGCTTGGAGTCCAGAAGGGTCTTTTCTTGCATCTGGGCAAGTACTACTTCAATTTATTCATTGTATTGCTCTCGTCTACGTATACTCATGTTCATATTCCTATTTTTGTTTCTAATTCTCTTGTTATTTGACGTTTGGAAATGACCATCATTAGCACCGAGATTTTATGAAGATTGAGAGTAGTTTTAGACTCGTCTAAGAAATCATTTCTCTTATAGCTAACTATGTGTAATATAAATTTAGGGCTGAAGACTCTACTGCTAGAATTTGGTCTATTGGAGATGGTCCATGTAACTCTACTATCCAAAGTCGAACAACTGAGATAAAACAAGAATGTTACGACACTTGATTGGAATGTGAATTTCTACTGCCTATTTTCGTTTGACTTTCGTTGATCTATACTTTTTTGAGGTGAGGTATGGAGAATGGATGCATCAATTTGAATTTCGTTCAGGTGTTTTTTTTTCTCTTGTTCTGTCTTAATTTTATGAGTTTGTATATATTCTCACCATTGTTATACAACCCTATTCAGGTCCATTGCTTGATGTTGATTGGAAAAACAACAATGCTTTTTCCACCAGCTCCACTGATGGCATAATCTATGTTTGTAAAGTTGGTGAGCATAGACCAGTCAAAAGATTTTCAGGACATCAGGTGTGCTCTACTGATGGAATAATATACATTTTCTCTTTGTCTCTTTGATGCATTAGAGATTTTCCAAAGTTGGTGGAACAACGCATTCAAACCATTGTTTATAAAGGTTAAAATAAGTGTATGTTGACGCAAAGTAGTGTGTTTCTTGTCTTTCTTTGTTTAGTGGAGATATACTAAGTGTGTTTCTTCTTTTTCTAAAATTACACTAAGTTAGTGAATTTTTCGGTGGGCTTATCAGTTACTATTCGGTTTTGAACACCCCTAAAACCAAGGAAGGGAAGCATGATACCAAACAAATTCTTACACCACATGTCCAAATAAGTGCAATAATCCAAATATTATAATTCCAACACAATAATGAAAAATTGATATTGGTAATTTAAGAGAAACCTAAGGTAGAATATCAACTTGAAGGTACAAACTTTGTACTTTTCAAAAGGAGATTATTTACATGCATGTAGATGCTTTAGGCAAAAAATGATGAAAAGATATGCATGCACTTAATGTTAAAAACAAAAAGAAACTTAAGAAAGATATTTTTAATCCCTATATTATAATTCCCACACAATAATCCAGTATAACTTGTTTGCAAACCAAACTTCCCCTTAGGTTTTTGGGCTCAATTTCAAGCTAGGAATTGACAATGTGGGTAAATTGAACACCGGTGACAAATAATTTTTTTTATCTACAATCTGCATTTCTACAAGGTAGAGTTTCTCGAATTGTGAAATTCCTTCCTCTATGTTCCCAAGACCTTTTAAAGTTATTCGTCAACCTCTACAATCGAATATCAAACACACAAAGCTTTTTGTTTGCAAAACAAGCTGCAACCTTGTTACCTTCCTAGTTCCAACACACTTCAAATATATTGTCATCGACATTGTAAGTTTTTACAATTTTGGCCTCCTTCCCTGACCATATATTCATGCTTTTATCCAATAAACCACATTCCATGTATTCACCATTCTGACTAAATGCAACAGAGTAAGCAACTTCCCTGGATTCAAAATGGAAGAGAACCTACTCAGTAAAATATAAAAACATTCGACAAGAACGATACTGTTAACTTATTCTCACTCCCCTCCCCTCTTAACCCCACCCAAATAAAAGGAATAGGTATATAGGTTATCGATAGTTCAATTGAATACGAGTAAACAAACCACATAATACTTGAGCCTGAAAATGACGATTAAAAAGTATAATTTTATTAAGAGTCCCTATTTTTATCTATTGTGTCCAAGTAGACATAATGAGTTCACATCCGTTACATTTGTCCGTTCAAGCTGTGAAGAAGACTCCCTTGTTCAACATCCCATAGCTTCACAGTAGATTCAAATGAAGCACTACATAGATAGACAATAAAACTAATCCAATAACCTAAATGAAATAAAAGGTTAGGTATAATACATTAAATCAACACACACCAAAAATCCATTTGCCGGACGCCTAAAGTGAAATTGTATCTTTATGGATTGTTTTACTCGAAAGGGGATTAAGGGTGAGATTGAAATCATTCCATATACATTACAAAGTGAACAACTGAAGCATTGAAGACTACTAGTGATACATGTAAACACAGCAAAGACAATTAGCATAAACCTTTGCGTCGAAAACTACACGAAGTTCGTAAATTAAAAGTGTACTAACTCTTATGATCACTTGTTGAAGGTTGAGAGTATTGATTATGATTTTGTGTCCTCAAAGAATGATAGTATCTCAAAGAAAAACAAAAGTATTGAACCATTTGATGGAATGAATGGCTTATGGAAACCATTGAAATAATTGGTAACAAAAGTTGACACCTTAGACAATTCCAAAGTTCCAGTTCCAAAGTTCATCAATAGTTCTCCACTAATCAATATTGATGATTATGAGAATGAGGACCACGATGATAATGAAGAAGAAGATGATGAGAATATGACTTCGCGGGAAGTGAAGAAATACAAAGTTAGCAAACAAAATATTCTACAAGAAATTAGATGTTGTTCAAGATATAGAAGCACCATCAAGTAGTAATAATAATACTACTGATAAAGGAAAAGGGAAAAAGGGACGACGTGGAAGAAAGAAAAAAGAAATAAATAATCCTTGTCCACTTGTTGGCCGTGATGGTGATGGTGATAGTGCTGGAATAAATATTAATGTGGCACAAGTTCAAGTTACTACTGAGACAACAGGAGGTACAAGAACAGTGGATGTACTCTTTCAATCACTACTCTTGTAGTACCACTACTTGTACCTCATGCTGTATCAGTAGTATTTTGAGCTTGTTCCACATTAATATTTGCTCCACCACCACAACCATCACTATCACCACCGCGGCCAATAGTAGGTGGATGAGGAGGACTATTTGTTTATTTTTTCTTTCTTCGACATCGTCCCTTTTTCCCTTTTCCTTTATCAACATTCTTATTATTACTTCTTGATGGTGCTTCTATAGCTTGAACAACATCTAATTTTTTAAGAACATTTTGTTTGCTAACTTTGTGTTCCTTATCTTTTGGTGAAGGCACATACGCCTTGTCTTCTTCTTCATCATCATTGTCGCCTCATTTTCATAATCATCAAGATTGATTAGTAGAGTACTACTTATGAACTTTGGAACTGGATCTTTGGAATTGTGTAAGGTGTCACCTTTTGTTACCAATTTGTTCAATGGTTCCCATAAGTCATTCATCCCATCCAATGGTTCAATACTTTTGTTTTTATTTGAGATACTATAATTCTTTGAGGACTCAACAGCATAAGAAATATTGTCAACCTTCAACAAGTGATCATAAAAGTTAGTATACTTTTAATTCACGAACTTAGTGTAATTTTAGATGCAAAGGTTTATGCTAATTATCTTTGTTGTGTTTACATGTATCACTAGTAGTCTTTAATGCTTTCGTTGTTCACTTTGTAATGTATGTGGAATGATTTTAATCTCACCAGTAGTAAAATAATCTAGAGAGATATAATCTTACTTTAGCCGTCCAACAAATGGATTTTTGGGGTGTGCTGATTTAATGTATTACACCTAACCTTTTATTTCTTTTAGCTTATTGGTTTTGTTTTATTGTCTTTATATGCAATGCTTAATTTGACTCTACTGTGAAGCTATGGGATGTTTAACAATGGTATCTTTTTCACAGCTTGAATGGACACAGGTAACATATATTAACTCATTATGTCTACTTGGACACAGGAGATAAAAATAGGGAATCTTAACCAAATTATACTTTATAACTGTCAAATACAGGCTCAAGTATTATATGATTTGTTTACTCGTATACAATTGAACTATCCATAATCTATATACCTATTCCTTTTATTTTGGTAGGGATGTGAGGGGAGGGAAGTGAGAATAACTTAACTGTACCATTCTTGTCGAATGTTTTTATTTTTACTGAGTAGGTTCTCTTCCATTTTGAATTTAGGGAAGCTTTTTAATCTGTTACATTAAGTCCGAATGGTGAATACATGGAAAGTGGTTTATTGGATAAATGCATGAATATATGGTCAGTGAAGGAGGCCAAAATTGTAAAAACTTACAATGGCGATGAAAGTATTTTTGAAGTGTGTTGTAACAAGGAAGGCAACAAGGTTGCAACTTGTTTTGCAAACAAAAAAGCTTTGTGTGTTTGATATTCAATTGTAGAGGTTGAAGAATAAATTTAAAAGGTCTTGGAAACATAGAGGCATAAATTTCACAATTCGAGAAACTTTACCTTGTAGAAATGCAGATTGTAAATAAGGTTTTTTGTATTTGTCACTGGTGTTCGATTTACCCACATTGTCAATTCCTTGCTTGAAATTGAGCCCAAAAAATAAGGGATCGTTTGGTTTGCAAACAAATTATACTGGATTCTTGTGTGGGAATTATATTATAGGGATTTAAAATATCTTACTTGAGTTTATTTTTGTTTTTAATATTAGGTGCATGCATATCTTTTCATCTTTTTTTGCCTAAAGCATCCTCATGCATGTAAATAATCTCCTTTTTAAAAGTACAAAGTTTGTACCTTCAAGTTGATATTCTACCTTAGGTTTCTCTTAATTCACCAATATGAATTTTTCATTGTAGTGTTGGAATTATAATATTTGGATTTATGCACTTATTTGGACATGTGGTGTAACTGTTAGTTTGGTATCATGCTTTCCTTGTTAGCTTTTAGGGGTGTTCAAAAGTGAATAGTAACCGATAAGGCAACTGAAAAATTGTCTTATGGCTTATTTGTATTGGTTTATCGAATAAATGATTGGGGAATGGATTAAAATTTTATAATTAATGGCTTATCGTTGTGGGTTCGGATTATTCAATTTACTTATTGGGTAAACCGTTAACCCGTTAAGAACTACCATACTTACATTTATTCTAGGTATATTAGCCTCATTTAGTATTTTACCATAGATATAACAATAATTATATAGTTTTGTTTTCTTAGTCCTATATCTTAAAGGCTAAAGCCATAAAGCCATAAATCCATGAAAAGTTATTTACTTTTCAATTGCTACCTATTTTTCTTTAAAGAATAGAGCGCAAGTCAGAAAACTCATAAAAGCACAGAGGATATGTACATGAAATGTATGCAACAATTTATCGAGTCATTTACAAAGATGCTTCAAATGGACAATGAAAATGTGACAACAAGTTGAAATTTTGGATCAATTTATTCATTTTATCTTGTTACTTGTTAAAAGTCATCCTTTTTGTAAGGTGCGTTCATCGCAAAAAAGATATCATAGAAATTAGAGTTTAACCAATACACCGCCTGATAACCGTCTGATAATTGCGAATCCATTACCAAACCAACCAATATCTTATAGTTGGACTAGCAGATTAATAAATATAAAAACCGATATCCGAATAGCCCAACTGTTAAGCGAAATTATCTGCCCGATCCGTTCGATAAACAACCCTAATTGCTTTATCAAATATAGAGGTTCTTTTTTGGCTCAATACGTAATTAACTTGTTAAACTTGTCAAACAATTACATTTAGACATTCGATCTAAGTCATGTTTCAATTGAACAGGCCTAATTTCAATATCTAAATAGAATATTTTGAATTGTTTAAAAAGTTAGTATCAAGCATGTTATTTAATTACAAAATATTCATGGGCTTACTAACACACAAAAAAAATGAGGAAATCGCCTAATTCTTATAAATTGGCCCCTAAATGACCAAAATGCACTATAAGATTGTGAGACTGTACGTACTTCTCCCCCAAGTTCTTTCTAAGGGTTTTATAAAGGCTTCGAAAGTAAATCATGTGGAAGTCATATCATCAATATATTTATGGCTAACAAACACAAAAACTAAGAAAACCACCTAGATCATATAAATTGCACCCTAATTGCCCAAAATGGACTCTCAAACTTGTGCTAATATGCGTACTTCTTACCCAACTCCCTATGTAGTATTTCGTAAAGGTTTCACAAAGAAATCACCTGGAAGCCATATCACAAAAAAATTCATGGGCTAACACACACGAAAATTTGAGAAAATCATCTAGTTCTTGTAAATTTACCCCTAGATGCCAAAAATGGACTCTAAAAATTGTGAAATTGTACGTACTACTCCACCAACTCCCTATGGAGGGTTCCGTAAAGTTTTCACAATAAATTATTCCGGAAGCCATATCACCAAAATAGTCATGGGCTAACACACATGAAAAACCAAGAAAATCTCCTAATTCATGTAAAATGGCCCCTAAATGTGCAAGATGAACGCTAAAAATTGTGAGACTGTATGTATGCTCTCCCAAATACCTATGGAGGGTTACATAAAGTTTTTACTAAGAAATCATCCAGAAGACATAGCACAAAAAGATTAATCGGATAACACATACGAAAAACTGGAAAAAAAAAAACATAATTCCTGTAAACTTTCCCCTAAATGCCCAAAATGGAATCTAAGAATTGTGAAACTATATGTACTACTCCCACAACTTCATACGAAGAGTTCCATAGAGTTTTCGCAAAGACATCATCCTGAAGCGATATCACCAAAATATTCATGTCTATCACACACGAAAAATTGAGAAAATCACCTAATTCCTATAAATTGCCTCTAAAAGGCCAAAATGGACTCTTAAACTTGATAGACATTACGTACTTCTCACCTAAACACCCTACAAAGGATTATATAAAGTTTTCATAAAGAAATCATCTGGAATCATATCACCAAAATATTCATTGCCTAACGCACACGAAAAATTGATAAAATTTGCTAATTCCTTTTAATTGGCCCCAAATGCAAAAAATGGACTCTAAAAACTATGCTACTGTACTAATTACTTCCCCAAATCCCTACCGAGGACTCTGTAAAAGTTTTTACCTTCAAGTTGTTATTCTTACTTCGATTTCTCATAAATTACCAATATCAATGTTTCATTGTTGTGTAATTTTGAAATATTGGTATTGGGGCGCTTATTTGGACATGTGGTGTAAGAATTTGTATGGTAACATGTTTTCTTTCATTGCTTTATCAATTATATAGAGGCTCTTTTTGGCTTAACCCATAATTAACTTGTTATACTTGTCAAAAATATTCCATTAAGGCATTCAATCTAAGTCATGTTTCAATTGACCATGCCTAATTTGAATATTTAAATAGAATATTTTGACTTGTTGAAACAGTTGGTATCAAGCCTTTTATTTAAGAAAAAAATATTTTTGGACTAACAGACACCAAAAATTAAGAAAACCGTTTAATTCCTGTAAATTAGCCCTAAATGTCCAAAATAGACTCTAAATTTTTTGAGACAAATACGTATTTCTCCCCCAAAACCTTACAAAGAGTTGTGTAAAGGTTTCACAAAGAAATTCTACAAAACCAATATCACCAAAATAACCATGGGTTAGCACACATGAAAAACTGAGAAAATCGCCTAATTCTTTTGAAATTTGCCTCTAAATGCCCAAAATGGACTCCAAAAATTGTGAGATTGTACGTACTTCTCCCTCAACTTCCTACAGAGAGTTCTGTAAAGGTGTCACAAAGAAATTGTCCAGAAGCCATATCTCCAAAATATTTATGGGCTAACACACACGAAAAGCTAAAAAAATCATCTGATTCCTATAATTGGCCTCCTAAATTTGCAAAATTGATATAAAAATGTGAGAATGTACGTGTTGCTCCCCCAACTTCCTATGCAGAGTTCCATAAATGTTTTGAAAAGTACTTGTCTTAAATTCATATCACCAAAATATTCATGTCTAACACACACGAAAAACTAAGCAATTTTCTTAATTCCTCTACGTTCGTCCTTAAATGCCCAAAATTGACTCTAAAAATTATTAAACTGTACGTACTGCTCCTCCAACTCTCTACAGAGGGTTTTGTACAAAAATCCTCCAAAGACGTACCACCAAAATATTCATGGGCTAATACACAAAAAACTAAGAAAATCGCCTAATTTCTGTAATTGGTCTCCTAAATATTCAAAATGGATTTAAAATATAAAATCCTATACGTACTGCTCCGCCAACTTCCTATGGAGAGTTCCTTAAATGTTTTGCAAAGAAATCGTTCGGAAGCCATATCACAAAAATATTCATGGTCTAACACACACAAAAAAAATGAGAAAATTACTTAATTCATGTAAATTAGCCTTAAATACCAAAAATAGACTCTGATGATTATGAAACTATATGTACTGCTCCTCTAACTCCCTACAGAGAGTTTCGTAAAAAAATCATCCAGAAGCCATAGCAGAAAACTATTCATGGCTAATACACGAAAACCTAAGAAAAATCGCCTAATTCTTGTAAATTAGCCCCTAAATGCATAAAATGGACTTTCAAAATTGTGAGACTATACATACTGTTTCCCCAAATCCCTACGGAGGGTTCCATAAAGGTTTAGCTAAAAATATTGTCTGAAAGTCATATCACCAAAATATTCCTGGGCTAACAGACACGAAAAATAGAAAAAATTGCCTAATTACTATAAATTGGTTCCTAAATGTTGTAAATGGACTAAAAAAATTGTCAGATTGTATGTACTACTCCCCAACTCCCTAGGAAAGGTTCCATAAAGGTTTCGCAATGTTCAAAAAATATATCATCAAAATATTTACGGACTAACACATGAAAAACTAAGAAAATCATCTGATTCCTGTAAATGAGGATTAAATTCCCAAAATGGACTTTAAAAATTGTAAGAGTGTATGTGTTGCTCCCCTAACTCCCTTGGGAGGGTTACTTAAAGGTTAGTAAACAAATCATCTGATAGCTATATCACCAAAATTCTCATGGGCTGAAAATCACTTAATTCATGTAAATTGGCCCCTAAATGCCTAAAATGGACTTTGAATATTAATTAATCAACTCTTCCAGTAGACAAATTATTTGAATCACATTTCTTA
>JAJOOS010012238.1:12500-37588 GCA_029582725.1 Solanum chiquidenum
CCAACATATTCAATAATAACATCATTAAATATCTCATGAAACAATGGAATTTATAATGAATCGACAATCAAAAAGGTAACTCGAGGATCATAGACTTAACCTAAAGGTACTACTATCACTACCTAATTTCATAGGTCATGATAGCAGCTACTAACATCCAACATGTAGGTAGGCAAAACCTATAGCCCCGAACTAGGAGTAGTGTGCTATAGTATGGAAAAAAACATATCAGAGGCAACAAAGAAATCACATGTAAAAGAATGAAAGATAAACTGTCACGACCCAAAAATTAGGCCATGATAACTCCTACCCTAAACCTCGAGTAGGAAAGCCAAATCCTAGAAAGAATTGCAGAAGATATGAGAGTTTAAATACTAATAACTACGCATAAGCAGAAACTGGAATAAAATATAGAAATGTGCCATAGTATGGATCTGTAAGTAAAAACAAAATATACAATGAGCCTGAAAGTAATCCAAGAAGAGAAAGTAACACAAGACCCAACCCCCAGACCTAGTGCCACCAACGCAGGAGCTATACAAGAGAAGTAACTAATCAAAAATACAAAATACAAGTCAGTATGAAAGAGGGAAAACAACAAGTCTCTAAACACTAGGAGCTCACTAAAATCCAAGTCTATGACACCCAACGTATATCCAATACTCAATAAGTGGGGTTCGTACTCGCAGCTGCACTAGAAAAAGATGCCGAAGTATAGTATGAGTACCAAAATACGAGCTACTTAGTAGGCATCATAGGATTATTGAGCTTAGATATATCATATATATAAATAAGCAGCACGATAATGCTAAGAGAAGTATGATATAAGGCTAAAAGTAACCAAAACTACCGATAGAAAAGGCAACAACAGTTTTACCAGACAAACGAAACAAACACAAACAATCAACTAAACAATGATATGCGATGAACATATGGAAATTTTTTGTTTTAAGGTATAAATTTTTATAGTTGTCTCATCGATTGTCCCATGCACCCCGCGACAACTACTGAAACACCATCAACTGAACTACAAATGTAATTAAAGTAAAAACCCATAATTCACTGTACGAGTAATCAAAGCTTATCAACATGCTCCTTATAAATAAAAAATGGTACATCTTCTCTCAAAAATAAATTTCAATTAGTAATACAAGTGAAAATTTGTAATCCCTCGCCCTTGGAGCTAAAATCATTAGAAAATGTAGTACACTTTGTAACTATTTTAAAAACCTCTTTTCTTTCCAAGATCAGGTGAAATAATGTCATTAGTATGCCATGAACACGATTTCAAACCACCCTGATGCAGTCATCCTTAATCAATCCATACAATACACAGAACAGGGTAAACACCTATCACAAGATAGTTGTACTAACTTGCAATTCCAACCAGTACGTACATGCCCTAAACCCAACGCTCAACAACTCAATCAATAAAATGAAAAACTCAAAACATTACTCCAAAGAGGTGTAAAAACACCAAAACAACCAATGAATAAACAAACTAAGTTGCACACCACCAAGATCAAAGGCAATTATGCCATTAGTATTTCATGAACATGATATCACACCACCATAATACATTCATCCTCACTAATCAATCCATACAACACACAAAACCGGGTAAACACCTGTCACAACATAGTTGTACTAACTTGCAACTCTAACCAATACAAACCCACAACCCAGGCCCAACAATTTAATCAATAAAGTGACAAACTCGAAACATTACTCAAAAGAGGAACACAAAGCACCAAAGCAACCAACATATAAACAAACTAAATTTTACACCACCAAATAACATTCTAGGGGATCTAAAATGAAAACCAAGCCAAGAAACAACCTAAACTAAGGTGTATCGACTACAATACTAAATTAAATAACTTGAAATAGCCAATAAATCTCACTAAGGATCAAGTACACCTACAAACTAATCCTGAAGAATTTCTAATTATCAAATTCCTTTAAAATATACATAATCAAACTAAGACAAGTATAAAATAGAGAAACCATAGCCTACCTCAAGGTTGAAACCGTGCACGAATGACTACTCAGATGTTTTTCCATTCCGAAGACACTCGAAATGTTGCCAAGCTATCAAGAAGAGAAAGATCAATTTAAAATGGGACTAATGAACCCATATCATAAAAACTAATTTCAAACCAAAAATTGTGTCGAAAATTTTCCTTCAAATGTTGTTACACAAATGTGAAACAAATTCCATCATAATGTTCCTCTTGAGATTAGGATCACATGCTCGGAAGTTGAGCAAAGATGGGAACAATTCTTGAAAAGTTTAAAATTAATAGAATTAAAGTCAATATTGAATGTAATCAAGGAAATAAAGCTAGAATCAAGTTAAGGAAGTGAGGATTAATGAATTTACCTTTGAATCACTAGAAATAGTCAAGAATTGAAAAAAATTGCCAAGGTCCGAGATCCTCCAACGGGGGGTTCTATTTAGATATGAATGAGGAAAAAAGGGGATTAAATCCCCAACGATGACCATAAAAGTTCTCAAGTGGATGCTTCAGCGGCTATAGCTAAAGCCATCATCTTGACACAAAAGTGACCTAGCTCCCATAGGTGGCTGGTACAAAAGCCGCAATGCGGTCGCAAAAGATGCCTCTGCAAAAGCAGCCATCCAGCAACAAAAGTGACACCTAGATAGCGTAAGCGACCACCACTAAAGAGGTCAAGAACCGCAAAATCCATGGTACCAGTGACTGTTGCATCAACAACTAAATTACAATGCTCCAAACTTAAAATGGACCCTCATAATTCATTCAAGGTCTAAACAATACAAACAAAAAGAACTACCCACTCCAAAACAACATTTTGGAAACAATGAAATTGACAAAACCAACTACGTAGGTAGACTCGTGAAAATGTTCATTCAGGTCAACACAAGGCAAACAACAACAACCAGTATGACTACCATCACAAAATAATCTACACCACCTCGGGACTGAAGCCAAAGGTCGTTCAAGACAAAACTCGACATTCTACAACTAACCACACTGATTGAAATCTCATCTATGTTCATTAACTAACATTGTTGATTGAAGCTGAACATTGGTAAAAAAATCCATCAAAATATCTAATGGAACAAACTCAAAATGCAATCATCAAAACCCAAACTAACCATCAACCTAGACCAAAAAGGAACTTTTGGAACTACCGAAACTCACAAAATTCTCATCCAACATTGGAATCTCCAAATATTGACTAAAGTCAACTCTTTCACCTCATGAGACTCACAAAGGGAAAAATTTAAAGCAAAATCTACCAACCAACTGGGGAATTGTTCTAACCAACCCAACACCACACCAAGGCTAAAAGAAAGCTATGGGAAGGGAAAAAAAATAAAAGTATGCAAAAACATAGAAATGATCTCAAGGTTCATTACAATATCCTCATCAAAAAGGACTTTCGTCCTCAAAAGTTAAAGAAAGGCTACACCTGAAGGGTAAAAAGATGAGTCTATTGGATCCACATGTCAAGTAGCCTTCTCAACTAGACGGTGCCTCCAGTGAACCTACACTTATCAGATCTCCTTAGACCGCAACTTCCTAACATGGCTTCCTAGAAAAGACATCAGTTTCTCCTCAAAAGACAAGGACTCATCAAGATGCATCAAATCCTACCGACGCAAATGAGACTTAATAGGAATATATTGCCTCAACATAGAGAGATGAAACACATGGTGAATTCATGAATGAGTTGGAGGTAAGGCTATCTCAAACGTGACCTCTCTTATCTGCCTCATAATCTTAAATAAGCCAATAAACATAGGGTTGACATTTCTCTTCCTCCTGAACCTGATCACGTCCTTCATGGGTGACAGCCGGAGAAACACTTGATCACCAACCATGAACTCAAAAGGACGCAACCTCTGATCAACATAGTTCTTTTGCCCAGGATGTACATAGTTTCTTTTATATCATAATAACTTTGTCCACAAAATTAGGAAACAAGTAAGTGTCCCTAGTGGTTGTGATTTGTGAAGGTGGTTTCCCTCTATGGTATAGTTCCACATGAAATAGAGTGTATCATCTGGAGATCCTCAGAGTTTTGTAGCCATAGTTTGATTCATGTCATATCTCTTTTAGCCATGGTTTGTTTTGTGGTATATGTCTTTTAGCCATGATTTGATTCTTTGTATATATCTTTTAGTAATGGTTTGAGTCCTAGAATATCTCTGGTAGTGCGGTTTGAGTCAGGAACATATTTATAAACCTTAATTTGAGTCCTGACACACTTCTATTAGTCGTGTTCAAGTAATGGAATTTTGGTTATATTGGGTTTTTTGGGGTGCCTTATCTGTGATTTGGGTCTAGGGTCAGCCGTTTATATTCTATAATGTCACGACCCCGGGGTACCCCCTAGACGTAACATGGCATACAAGTCCCCGAGAGGCCTCATATAAGCCACTTAGCTTTTATAAACATAAGATAATAGAAACGAGCGGGAATTGAAAATATTTTTAGTCCACATCAAATTTTCATAGCAAAAGAGGAAGTCTATTACACTTTGTCTCAAACCATCTAAAACATGAATATATTGGAACACAACCCATAAAATAGTGTTCAAAACATGAAATAAAATATGAAAAGAGAAATGGTGGCCATATTCTCGAATACAATGAGGACTCACCAAACTTCAAGTCTTGCTCTACTAAGATCCTAGCCACGCGATTGAGAGTCAACAATGCCGGACCTTACATTTGGATAAGAAATGTATCAAGAGTATGCGTTAGTACAAACATGTACTAAATATGATAGCCAACATAAACATCAACATAGACATAAGAGATAACAACATGAATCATAAAGCATAATCAATGCATATCATAGTTCATATCAACATAGGAGGGATATAAGTAAAGTAAACTCATCTTATTCTTACTCAAGAAATGGGTCATCCACCTCTAGTCAAGTATATCATGGAAGGCAACTCAAGAAACAATCCAAGCTCATCATACAAAACATCATAATCTATATTATCTTTTATAGACATGGGGAATTGCCTCTTTGCCTTACAACAAACGAACATGGGTAGTCACCTCTAGTCCTTATGTGGATCATAGGTACTCACCTCTAGTCCAAATTAATATATGGATCATAGGTAGTCGCCTCCTGTCTAACATTATGTGACATGGGTATTCACCTCTTGTCATTTCATAAGGATCATGGGTATTTGCCTCTTGTCCAACATCATGAGACATGGGTATTCGCCTCATGTCATTTTATAAGGATCACGGGTATTCACCTCTTGTCCAATCATATCATAAGAACATGGGGAGTCGCCTCTTGTTCAACTTTAAGGAATAAGGGTAATCGCCTCTTTATTCTACTTCATGGAATACAGATAATCGCCTCATATCCATGTCATTTGGAGGTCATGGGTAATCACCTCTAGCATCATCAGTATCTTAGTCATTAGCATTAGATTCATTGTAAGTGAGCAATCCTATCAACCTAGAATCATTTAATGTGATAAAACATTTCACATTCATAACATAAGCAATTCATGTGGGAACTATCCCTTCCACAAGAATTACATAAATAGTCAACAATTGACAACATAAGCTTCACTCTCAAAGCCCTATATCTCATAGTCATTCTATATACTCAATCTCAAGAAATTAAACATCATAATCATATCATGAGCTTCAATATCAAAGAAATATGATCATGATTCATCATATAAGCTTCAATGCTAATGTATCTTATCAATCCTAGATTGAATACATCCAAACTTACAAATTCTCCTTTCATGGCATAAAACCTATTTAAATTAATTTTATCTTTCTAGACATGGGTTAGGCATGGGTACATGTAATTTCATCCTAAATACATGATTTACTATCAATTCAATCATAAACAATCATAATCCACTCAATTGGAGTAACATTCATCAATACCCATAACATTGGAAGAAACCCTAACTCAAATTGGGGATTTCATCTTCTCAATTAGGGAAATGATGGGGACTCCATGGATGGAAGGAATCCATGGATGTAAAGCTATCATACCATGATTACAAATCCCACAAATGCTTGAGGATTGGAGACTTGACCTTGATCATAGCTCAAAACTCTGTCTTCTTTTTCAAGTTCTAGAGAGAGAATTATTTTAGAGGAGAGCTTCTGGGATTTCTTTTGGGTTTTGGGAATTATGACTTGAATAGGTGAGTTTTAGAGTTAAAATGTCTTATATAGGGGTCCTAGACTTAGGCAAAACGATATAGCTTTAGTCTAAGTAAAACCAGAAAAAAAAATTAACCCTCAACTTTCAGTGGTCTGCCCACCATTCACGTGAGGCACCACAGACCATCAAGGGTCACACGGCCCGTAGTGGTGCCCGTGGTCCATTGACCAGTGGCCTCAGTTGTCAAGCCTCAACACCCTTAATCCTAAGGCAACTCCACAAGCCTTCACACGAGCCGTGAAGTGGCTCGTGAAGAGGAGCCTATTTTTGGGCAACTTGAAAAGGCTACTGCCTATCCCACCATGAGCCATTATGCTGGTCATAAGAGGTGAGGCAATACCTAAGGGAGAGGGGACTGTCCTGGACCCCTTCCTTGGCTCAAACCCTTACACTTAGCCCTAGTTTAGCCTATTAGAATTATGAGGTCTTACATTATCTCCTCCTTGGGAACATTCATCCTCGAATGACGTTTCTAGACACCTTTCAGAAGTAAAGACTCAATACTAGCATCCCATCATGCATGCAACATCATCAAAATGCACATAATCAAGGAGGAAACATCAATGTCAACTCAGCGTACTCAATGCGTTATAAGGAAGTAGGAACTACATCTAAGAACCCATTATGCATGAAATTTTCACATTTCTCATGTTCTCAGGAGGAACAACCTTCTCCAAGCTAAAATCATTCTCAACACAATCTCATGGAGTCTTTATGCAATTTACTCTCAAAATGCATAGCTAAAACATGTAAATCAATTCATCTCATAGTGTCTATATGCAACTAATACTCAATGCACTACAACATGAGAAATATCAATCATATTAACTCTTTTTTTTTTAAAACACAAGTTTTCATGAACATAAACAAATCATGGGAACATCTAAATACACATGACTTTAAATAAGGAGCAAATCATGAGGAGACTCATTAACTCAAGCTAGAGTAGAAGGAAAAAATAGGGATATCAAGATTTCATATCGGCCTTGGCCTCCCAAGTAGCACCCTTAACTAAGTGGTTCTTCCATAAAACCTTCACGGAGGCAACTTCCTTGTTTCTCAAGTTCTTAACTTGCCGGTTTAGGATCTCAATCGGTACCTCTTCGTAAGAGAGACTTTCATCAACCCCCAAGCCTTCTAGGGGAACTATGGATGTCGGGTCTCTAACACATTTCTTAAGCATAGAGAGATAGAACACCAGGTGCAGCGTTGCTAAATTATTCGGCAAATCAAGGTCATAAGAAACCTTACCAACACTTCTCAAAATTTGATACGGGCCTATGTATCGGGGACTAAGTTTCCCTTTCTTCCCAAATCATGGGTGAGGAGAGTTTTTAGTAGTCCCAATAACTAACTTCAAATTGAAGGTCTCTTTTTCTAATATCGGCATAGGACTTTTGTCGTCTTTGGGTTATTGTCACCCTCTCTCTAATAAGCCAGCCCTTTTCCATAGCCTCACGAACAAAATCGGGTACTATCAAGGAAACTTCACCCACTTCAAGCCACCCTATAGGAGATCTACACCTCCTACCATAAAGGTATTCAAAGGGGGCCATACCAATACTAGAATGGTAGCTATTATTATAAGCGAACACTATCAATGGGAAGTGATCATCCCAACTTCCATTGAAATTTATGACACGTGCTCTCAACATGTCCTCTAAAGTTTGGATCATTCCCTCAGCTTGCCCATCACTTTATGGGTGAAAATTCGTGTTGAGCTTCACTTTAGTGCCAAGACCCTTTTGGAATGACTTCCAAAAATGAGAAGTAAATTGAGTACCTCTATCGGAGATACTGGACAATGGCACACCATGAAACCTTACCATTTCCCTCAAATATAACTTAGCATAGTCTTCAGCCGTATAAGGAACCTTGACGGGAATAAAATGAATTGATTTCGTCATTCGGTCTACTATGACCCAAATCAAATCATATTTGCACCGAGTACGCGGCAATCCTACTATAAAGTCCATATTCAAGTATTCCCACTTTCAAGTAGGAATCCTAATGTCTTGGGATAAACCTCCCGGTTTCTGATGCTCAACCTTTACTTGTTGGCAAATTGGACACTTAGCCACAAATCCCGCAATATCCCTCTTCATCCCATTCCACCAATAAGCCTCCCATAAATCACGATACATCTTGGTTGCTCCCGGGTGAATGGAACACCGAGAACTATGGGCTTCTGCCAAGATTTTTTCCCTTAAGTCATCAACATTTGGAACACATAATCAACCTTGGTAGCTATGTACCCCATCTCCCTTTTGGGAGAAAACATTAATAAACTTCTTGAGCACCACTTCTTTTAATTCTACTAACGTTGGATCAAGACATGTCTTAGCTTTCACATCACTCACAAAAGATGATTCGGTACCATTATGAACCATAACACCACCTTTGGTGGAATCCACTAGTTGAACACACAAATGGGCCAATCTATCTACATCTCGTAGCAATTATTTCTTATCATTATCAATGTGAGAAACACTACCCATAGAAAACTTACAAAGAGCATCAACTACTACATTTGCCTTTTTGGGGTGATAGAGAAAACTCGTATCATAATCTTTCAATAACTCAAGCCACCTTCTTTGGCGAAGATTCAGATCTTTCTGATTAAAAACATATTGCAAGCTTTTGTGGTCAGTAAAGAGATCTACATCGACACTATACAAATAGTGACTCCATATCTTTAAGGCGAAAACCAACGCCGCTAATTCAAGATTGTGGGTTGGATAATTCTTCTCACGGACCTTAAGTTGCCTTGAAGCATAGGCAATTACCTTTCAGGTTGCATAAGCACACATCCCAATCCAATTCTCGAGGCATCACAATATACCGAAAACCCATCCGTCCCTTCTCGTAAAGTCAAAACCAGAGCGGAAGTAAGTCTATATGTCAATTCTTGGAAACTTTTCTCACATAATTCGGACCATACAAACTTAACCTTCTTTTGAGTCAAAGCCATCAATGGAGAGGAAATAGAAGAAAACCCCTCAACAAATCATCGGTAATACCCGACCAAACCCATGAAACTATTACTGACTGAAGGTGATAGAGGTCTAGGCCAACTCTTAACCGCATCCAACTTCTTAAGATCTACCTCAATACCCCTACTTGACACAATATAACCAAGGAAAGTGACGAACCTTAGCCAAAACTCACACTTGCTAAACTTTGCAAAGAGTTGTTGTTCCTTAAAGATTTGCTACACAAGCCTAAAAAATGCTCAATATGCTCATTCCCACTCCTCGAGTAGATCAAAATATCATCAATGAACACAATCACAAACATGTCGAGGTATTGTCTAAACACCCTATTCATCAAGTCCATGAATGTCTCTAGAGCATTAGGCAAGCCAAATGACATCACCAAAAACTCATAATGACCATACGAGGTTCTTAAAGTCATTTTCTGAATATCATCATTCTTCACCCTCAATTGGTGATAACCCGACCTAAGGTGAATTTTAGAGAAATAACTTGCACCTTGGAGTTAATCAAACAAATTATCTATCCTTGGAAGAGGATATTTGTTCTTAATGGTCACCTTATTCAATTGTCGATAATCAATACACATTCGGAGTTAACCATCATTTTTCTAAACAAATAAAACTAGAGCACCCATTAAGAGATACTCGGTCAGATGAAACCTTTATCCAATCAGTCCTTCAATTGTTCCTTTAACTCCTTAAGTTCTAACGGAGCCATTATATAAGGAGGAATATAAATAGGTTGCGTATTTAGGGGGAGATCAATACCAAAGTATATTTACCTTTCGGGAGAAATACCATGTAAATCATCAGGGAACACTTTTGGATACTCATTAACAAAGGGAACCGAATTTAGACTAGGGGTATCAAAATCCATATCCCTCACCGTAACCAAATGGTACAAGCAACCCTTAGAAATCATCTTTTTAGCCTTAACATAAGAAATAAACCGACCTTTCGACATAGAATTTCCCCTCTTCTAGTCTAGGACAGGCTCTTCAGGAACTGAAACTTGACTACCCGAGTTCTACATCAATAGAAGCATAATAAGAGTGCAACCAATCCATTCAAAGGATGATATCAAAATCTAGCATGTCAAGCTCTACAAAATCAACAAGAGTAACTCTATGGGATAAGGATAGGAGACATTTTCAATAAATCCTCTCGGCCAGCACATAATCATTGATGAGTTTTAGATTTGGACTCATTTAGGGCTTTGTTTTGATAGTTTTATTATCCTCAAATGCCTATTTTATGGTCTAAACAGATGTTAAAGTCTAGATTTACAACTATGAAGGCTAAAAAGCAAGGCAATGACATAATTGGACAAGGAAATGGGACAACTTTTATAAACACTCTTAGCCACCATCGAGTCACCAACCGGGGTAGAGACCGAAAAAGGTTCTGCTAAAACTTCGTAGAGTATTTCAAATTTCATGGCCACATAAGGATTCACAAAGGACAAAGTAGAACCGGGATCTAATAAGGCATATATACCAATAGAAAAGAATTTTAACATACCGGTCACCACATTTAGGGAACTCTTTTGGTCATACTACTCATTTCAAGAATGGTCAACTCGTAGGGTTCATGTGGAATTATGGGCATGAACAACTCAACTCAAGGACGTCATTATACTACTCATCTCAAGAATATTCAAATCATAGGATTCATGCGGAATTATGGGCATGAACAACTCAACTCAAGGACTTCATGGGTAACATGTAATAGTACCATGATTACAAATATACTATCAAAAGGGTTAGGAGCTGATTACTCAAGACTTAGAACTTGGAGACACTACTCTTCTCAAAGATGCTCAATTTATGAAGTTCATGCGGAAATTATGGGCATGAACGACTCAACTCAAGGGTTTAAATAAAAATATGGAACTCATGTATAAAACTCTTCTCATTCTCATACTTACTTCCTCAAAACATAGTTCAAATCGATAGTTGATCTCAAAGGATTCACAATTGAACTCAAAGACGTTCTTGAACTCTACTCTTAACTCTCTCTTGAATGTGAATTATGAATTCAAGAGTTATGGTTCATGATATGAAGGATTTCGTGATGATAAAGTAGACTCATGAATACATTCTCCTCATTATCATACTCACTTGCTCGATTCTTGAAACAAGTTATTAAAATTGTAGAAGACTCCTCAAAAGGACTCAAACGGACTTTCTGAAAAGACTCGAAAGAACTCTCAAGACATAACTATTAACTCTACTTTGAATTTGAATTATGAATTCAAGGTTATGATTTATTATAGGAAGGATATCATGATGATTAAATGAGTTTAAGATAATTAATCATGAGAAATGGTTGAAAAACACTGCCTGGGGAGCAAGTCCGCGACGCGGAGATAAATTATAATGTTTGGTCGAAATAATTTTTGAAACAGTGGAGTTCCCGTTCTCTCTGTGACGCAGAAAGAAAAATTTCACTTCTGAGGAATACGTTCGCGATGTGGACCTTGTACCTATTTTCTATCTTACTTTTTCTTCCTCATTTTCTAACCCCAATTACCCTAGATTCGATTCTTTTTCTCAATTTCTCTTTAGATTCAGATACCCAAAACATTTACGCAAGAATCTACTCATAAACGACTCTAAAATCGACATGATTTCCTCAAGAACTCAACAATCCCATCCTAATTCAAGAACGAAAGCCAATTTCAAGAACACAATTCAAGTTCATCAAACTTTCAACTTTGTAGAACGAATTTCACTGAAATAAACATGATTGGCACGTGGGTGATTAACCCAATGCTATGTGAACTTACATACCTCTTAGGGATCAAACTCATGGCAAAAATCTGCAAAAAAACTAGAGAAACTTGACGCACGCCTTCATCCTTTCTCCTCTTTTCTCCTATTTTCTCTTATTGAACTCTTTTCTAAAACCCTAGAGTGAATTAGGATTTGTGTAAACTTAACCAAATCATTTTAGATCCCTATTTAATTACTAAAAACGAAATAAATCTGATAGGGTAAGGAAAACACCAAAATACCCCTCATATTTTTGGGTAACTTTTCTTATTTGGACAGCCCAACTTCAAATGGGAATATCTCCCTTATACTAGCTCAAATTCAAAGAACATTCATTTGATTAGCTTGCACCAACCACCCAGAAAAGTCAAAATCTAATGAGCTACAGCTAGATCCAAAGGGGGAAGTTCTGCAGTCCCAGCTTGTGCATTCTCATCTTGCTCAGCATCATCTTTTACCTCAATCTACCCATTCTTTTGTACCCCTTCCTGGGGTGCGGGAGGGGCCTCTTCCCTAGGTACTTTCTCTGCTTAGCTTCATCCCTAGCGTGTGCTACCCTTCTTCAACCTCTGCCCTTTCCTCTTCATCTACCCCTGCATCAGCCACATCCTCTCGATGCAAGCTCCCTTGCTTGCTCATTGGTGGGAGCTACTGGTCTGGCACCGTTGTTTCTCATGTTGACCATTTGTGGATCGAAGAGTTAAAGAGATTAGATACCAATTTGGATCACCAGATTCCAATTGGAATCAAGGTATAGCATGTAGGGAGAAGAAGATGGAGAGATTTTTCTAAAGTCTTCTAGCCTCTCAAAGAAAAGTATAGACGTCTTTGTACCATTTTGCAAAACTCTACTAGAATCATTTTGGTACAATGAGATCAACAAACCTAGGGCACTGATACAAACTTTGTCACGAACCAAATCGTCGTGATTGGCACCCACACTAACCCTCCTGTGGGAGAACCATTACTACAACCCAACCGAACGATACTAACCAAAAGACAAGCATTTAAAGATGTAGAAACATGTTTAAATAATCAATTTAAAAGTCGAGTTCCCATAAACTCAGTAATATATCAAATACAAACATAACCTAGCGGAAATTTAATCCCTAGAACCTGCAAGTCATTGTACCAAATATTCTAACTAAACGGTGTAATATAAGGGGATGCAATAACTAAATATAAAGTAAAGAGTCTATAAGGTCTAAGTCCGAAGGAAATGGACTAAGATCCTAAATGAATCCAGAGTTGCCTGAACAAACTGGCTCACCCTTGAACTCGACAAGCCAGTGATCTCTTAGTTGAGGCCTCCTAAACAAATACCTGAATATGCCCTAAAGGTAAATGCATCTAATTTTGGTGGATATTGGGTCTTTGATCCCTTTCCTTAAAAAAGAACATTAAAATCCCAACTTTTTACCATTAAAGTCATTTTAAAAGGTCTCAAAAATCCCATAGAGAAGAAATTGTTTGAAATAAGTCATATAGGAATTAAGATTCATAATTCAATAAGCAAAAAAACTTCAAAGTTCAAACTAACCAAAAAATATATGAATAATACTAACGAGAAATAATTGACAAAAGAAATCTTTAAGAAATGAATACAAACAAAATACAGTTTAAAAAGAAAACCAGTGTTTAGGTTAGACCTTATATAGGTTTACCAACATGTTGAGTTTTTTAAAAATATACATACTTATAAAATTAGGGTTTAGGTTTCGAAAAATTATAACTTCTAAACAAATAAAGGTTTAGGTATTGTAACAACTTAAAGACCTAAAACACTAAAAAATCAAAACGAACATGAAAAAATTATACGTACTAATAAAATTAGGGTTTAGGTTTAAAAATATATAATTCTACAATACGATTTAGATCTTGTAACTTTGATACCTAAAAATACTAATAAAGTGAACTTAAGAATATTAAATATATTGTGATATACTATCAAATTTAAACATCTGGTTTAATCTTTGAACTCTTTGAAATAGCTTGAGCATACAATTGTCATTCAACACTTTATAAAAAATGTCTTTTGGAATTAAAACATTTCTAATTCTAGTCTTATATATAAATACTTTGTTTCCCAAAATCCCCCCTTACCATATGTTTCCTCTATATATATATATCATAGGTAGGAGCAATCCTTTTACCCTTTGTGTATTTCTTTAAGCTGTCGTCAATTCACAGCAATTGCTTCTTCACCCTATGATTTCCTCCTACAGGAATTCAGTAATTCAATTTTCTTCTTCTTTTGAACTATTTTTTATGGAGATTTTGATGTTTTGTTTCTATTAGATTATATGATATGATTTAATTTAGGCTTGCGTATACATCACCCTCTTAAGACCTCATTGGATATGTTGTTGTTGTTGTTGCTGTTGCTAAAAGAGTTAAATTTTGCGAAAGTTAAAATTTTTCTATAACCATTTTAGTGTATAATCTATTTCTGAATCGAGAGTTTTCCAGAAATAGTTTATATACCTTAAAGGTAGGAGAAATAATATTATTCTGATCTAGAGACACTTTTGTCAAAACAACTTTTACAAAAAAGTACTTTTGTAGAAAAATAATTTGTGTTTTGTGTTGTTTTTGGTTAAACACCACAAATGTAAAAAGGAGTGACTTTCTTGTACTATATTTTAGCCTCCAAGAATCGATCTCAATTGTCATACTCTTTCTGTTTTATTTTCAATTGAACTGCATATTGCGTTCGCTTTTTCTAGATGACAAACGATAGAAGCTTCTATTTTCGTGCTTAATTCAGTAACTTTTAGTGATCTTCATAGTTTTGTTGTTCTTGTGACACTAAAGTTTTTATTTTGACGCAAGACCAATTTGGAGCCTATGTACATCAACACAGTAACAACCTCTCTGACGAGTGAAATTCCTAGTTATGATGTAACGACTTTGGAAGGACATACATCTAAGGTTTGACCGCATCTTTATAAATTTCTCCTAATTTGAAAATATTTCTTTATAGGAAAAATGATAAATGTCATATCCTTTTTGTCTTCTATATTAACATTACAATTTTTTCTTGTTCCAGGTTTTTGGTTGTGCTTCGAGTCCAAAAGGGTCTTTTCTTGCATCTGGGTAAGCATTACTTCCATTTCTTCATTTTATTGCTCTCGTCTATGCATACTCATGTTCATATTCCTACTTCTCTTTCTAATTATCATGTGATACTTTTACTTTGGAAATGACAATCATTAGCAACGGGATTTTATGAAGGTTGTGAGTAATTTTAGACTCGTCTAAGGAATCATCTCTCTTATAGCTAATCATGTGTGATATAAATTTAGGTCTGAAGAATCTACTACTAGAATTTGGTCTATTAGATATGGTCCACGTAACTCTACTATCCAAAGTCAAAAAACTGAGAAAAACAAGAATGTTACGACACTTGATTGAAAAACTAGATCTTGTAACTTCGAGACCTAAAATAACCAATAAAGTGAACATAAGAATATTAAATATATTGTGACATACTATAAAATTTAAACATCTGCTTTATGTTCTTAATCTTTCTTAGATTAAATAATTTTAATCTTTCAACTCTTTGAAATGACTTGAGGATACAATTGTTATTCAACACTTTATTCAAAATGTCTTCTAGAATTAAAATATTTCTAATTCTAGTCTTATATATAAATACTATGTTTTCCAAAATTCCCACTAACCATAATTTTCCTATATATATATATATATATATCATAGGTAGGAGCAATCCTTTGACCCTTTGTCTGTTTCTTTAAGATGTCATCAATTCACAGCAATGACTTCTTCACCCTATGATTTCCTCATACTTGAATTAGGTAATTCAATTTTCATCTTCTTTTGAACTATTTTTATGGAGATTTTGATGATATGTTTCTATTAGATGCTTTGATATGCTTTACTTTAGGCTTGCGTATACACCACTCTCTTCAGACCTCATTAGATATGTTGTTGTTGTAGTTGGAGTCCAGAAGGGTCTTTTCTTGCATCTGGGTAAGCATTTATTCCATTTTTTATTTTATTTTTCTCGTCTATGTATACTCATGTCCATATTCCTACTTTTATTTCTAAATATCTTGTGATTTTATGACTTTGAAAATTACAATCTTTAGCACCGGGATTTTATGAAGGTTGCGACTAGCTTTAGACTCGTCTAAGGAATCATCTCCCTTATAGGTAATCATGTGTAATATAAATTTAGGTCTGAAGATTCTACTACTAGAATTTGGTATATTCGATATGGTCCATGTAACTCTGCTATCCAAAGTCGAAAAACTGAGAAAAACAAGAATGTTACGATACTTGATTGAAATGTGAGTTTTCTACTGCCTTATTTTTTATGAATTTCATTGATCTTTACTTTTCTGAGGTGACGTCTGGCGAACGATGTAGCAATTTGAATTTCATTCAGGTGTTTTGTTTCCGTTGTTCTTAATTTCATAGGTTTGTATATATTCTCACCATTGTTATACAACCCCATTCAGGTCCATTGCTTGATGTTGATTGGCGAAACAATAATGCCTTTCCTACCAGCTCCACTGATGGCATTATCTACGTTTGTAAAGTTGGTGAGTGTAGACCAGTAAAAGCATTCTTAGGACATCACGTGTGCTCCACTGATGGCATAATATACATTTTCTCTTTATCTCTTTGATGTATTATAGATTAACCAGATGATGTTCTTTTTTCTTCTTTTTTTTCTTTTATTTGGGTATAATTAGAGCTTTCATTTATAACCAAAAACATGTACAATTTGGGTTCCAGCAGCCTGGACAAGCTGCTCCTACATACAACCAGCTAATTCATTAACATTTACAAGAAAACAAGAATCTTATGAAACTCAACTAGGATATTGTGTTACTCTCTGCATACACTCCCTCCATGTTGTACTATTTCTTCCTCTTATATGTATGTGTATCACTATATCCTTAATGATTACTTCAGAGAGGAAAGGTTTTTGTTGGAATCGAATGAAATTTCTAGCTTGCCACACCTTATGCACAGTCATTGCAAACAGACAGCTAGTTATCTCAGCTTGACCTCCTCGTCTTCTTGCAACTTGGCTCATCCACTTCACCTCATTTTCCCAGTCTTGTATTTGTCTGTTATACCCCATCCATTGTAGCAACCTCCTCCATATCCTCCTAGTCACATCACATTCAAAGTATAAATGTGAGAATGTTTCTAGGTGTTGCCCACAGAAGGCACAATCAAGGGGAACATTAATACCAAACTTTTGCAATCTCTCAACTGTTGCCAAACGTTTCTGTATAGCCAGCCACAAGATAAACTTGTATCTAGGATGTATCTTTGGATGCAGAACAAGATGTTTCCAAGTCACTTTGGGATGAACAGGCAATAAGTTGACATACATTTTATGGATTGAAAATTTCCCTCCCTGCTGGACATTTCCAAGTTGTTGATGTATTGTTCCATGGCTTTGTATTCGAGTGATCAATTGTTGTCTAGATTCCAATACCTTTCTCACCACCCAGGAAGTTGTTTTAGGGATTTGGACTTGGGTAATATCACCCTTCTTGAGATAATAGCCGTGCACCCATTGAACCCAAAGACAGTCCTTTTTCCTGTTGATATCCCATAGTAACTTTAGAATTGCAGCTAAGTTCCAAATGCATAGATTCACTATATTTAGTCCACCTGCAGCCCCTGGCTGGCACACATTAGACCAAGCCACCAAAGCTTTCTTGGACACTATCACTGCACCTGTCCATAAGAATGTTCTGCAAATTTGCTCAAGTGTCTTCATGACCTTCTTAGGAATGAGGAAAATCTGAGCCCAATAAGCTTGAACTCCAAACAACACTGCTTTTATTAGTTGCATTCTACCAGCATATGACAATAACTTGGCAGACCAGCAAGTAATTTTAGATGTTATCTTCTCAATGAGGGGCAAATAAGCAGCAACAGTCAATTTCTTCGAAGAGAGAGGTACACCAAGGTACCTAAAAGGTAGAGTACCCACACTGAACCCCAATGCTTCTACAATGTCTTGCTTTGCTTGATCACTTACTCCAGCAATATATATGGAACTTTTGTCAGTATTAGCTTGTAATCCAGATGCCTTGGAAAACTTCATGAAGGCATCATACATTAATTTGATAGACACAATGTCAGCCCTGCAATACATCAACAGATCATCAGCAAAACAAATGTGTATGCTGTTCAGCTTTTCACATCTAGGATGATAATTGAAATCCCCATTTAGAGCCAGTTGGTTAAGCTCTCTTCCCAGGTATTCCATAGCCAAGACAAAGAGATAAGGGGACATAGGATCCCCTTTTCTAATGCCCCTTTGTGCTGGAAAAGGGGCAGTGAGTCCACCATTCATTAACAGGGAATAAGAGACAGTAGACACACAAGTCATAATCCAGTGCACAAATTTAGCAGGAAATCCCAAATCACTCAGCAACTTCTCTAAAAATCCCCATTCCAAAGTGTCATAAGCCTTTCTCAGGTCCACTTTGAGTACACATCTAGGGTATATCCACTTCCTATTATAACTTTTAAATATTTCATGGCTGACCATGATGTTATCCACTATACTTCTTCCTTCAACAAATGTTGATTGAGCTTTACTCACCAACCCTGAAATCACTAACTTAATTCTCCTTGTAAGAACTTTGTAAATGATTTTGTATAAAGTGGTGCAGCAAGCTATAGGCATGCAATCTTTCACTTTTGTAGGTGCTGGAGTTTTAGGAATCAGTGTTACAGATGTGACATTGATAGCAGGATACAGACTGTCAGTCTGAAAAAAGTACTTAACAGCAGCAATAACATCATTTTGAACCACATCCCAGTTCTTGGTGAAAAATTCAATTGGATATCCATCAACACCTGGAGCTTTATCTTTGGGCATCTCTTTAATAGCCTCCAAAATTTCTTCTGTGGTGACCTCTTTAATAAGGTCTCTCTGTTGTGCTATGGAAAGGCATTATCCATTTCTAACCACCTTAGTATTCAGACATGTCACTGCAGATGCTCTAGTCCCCATCAACCCCTTGAAAACAAAAAGAAACTCATCCTCAATTAGATTAGGTTATGTCAGCTTGTTTCCTGCTTCAGTATAAATGGATGAAATGGTATTATAGGGTCCTAATCTTCCACTGAGCATGAAAGTATTTGGTATTGGAGTCCCCATGATCTATCCATGTTGCCCTAGCTTTTTGTCTTATTACAAGCTCCTCAATATTGCTCTACTTCTCAATATCAATTAATATTTTCTTCTCCTGCTCTATGATACTTTGATCCAAGTTACTTGTTTGCATGTTTGTTTGTAAGATATCTAGTTGTTCCCTCAACATATTCAACTTCTGTTTATACGAGGCTATATATGCATTCATTCCCTTGCTTTGCTCTTTGAATTTCTTAAGTTTCTTCCATATCTGCTTCATTGTACACTCCCTAGTACTTTCACCCCAAGCCTTGCTCAGAGTTGTAGCAAAATCAGGATGTTCCATCACATTAGTATAGAATCTAAAGACTCTAGGATGAATGTTGTGATGCTGTCTACACTTAATCAATATTGGGGAGTGGTCAGATACTGAAGGATTCAAAAAATCAGCTTCCACATGACCAAATTGTTCTAGCCACTGCATATTCCCAAAAGCCCAATCAATTTTACTATATACCCTTTTATCACTTGCCTGTTTATTGCACCAAGTATAATGCCACCCAGTAGCCCTAATATTAGTTAGTTGCAGTTGATCTATTGCATTCTAGAACCCATGTATCTCCTACTGTGTAACAAGGGATCCCAATCTATCTTCTGAGCTCAAGACACTGTTAAAATCTCCACATACAACCCAAGAAAGTTGTTGTTGCAATGTGATCTGCATAATCTCCTGCCACAATATCTCTCTCCTCTACAATTCATTCTTTGCATACACAATAGTAACATATAATCTAATCTGCACCCTCGGATCTTCCACTAGACAGTGGATATATTGTTCATGCACCTTGATGAATTGCACTTTCAGATGATCTTTCCATAAAATCCAGATTCTGCCATTATTGTCACCACCATTATAATTATTTGCATGTAGCCATCCTGGAGCAATTTTTATTCTTATTTGGGATGCTTTATGTTCTTTGACCCTTGTTTCCAAACTGCCAAACATATCTACTCTATGTTTATTCAGAAAGATTTTGATCTCCTTATGTTTATGGCCTTGGTTAAGGCCCCTAATATTCCAAGTAGAGATGATCATGTGGGATGGAATGGCATGTAGTTGCCAGCACTCTTCCTACCATTTTGCATCTGATCCTCCAGTGTACTGTCATGACATTCCTCCACAGGTGTCTTCCCACTCCCTTGTCCAGGCTCAATTTCAGTAGCTTCATATGTGCTCTCCACCACATGTTGCTTCCCACTCCTTTGTCCATGATCATTCTCTGTAGGTACTGCTTCTGTACAGATAATGTTCTCAACATGTTACCTCCGATTCCTTCCAGGGCTAGGCTCATTTATAGGTTGTGTCACCATTGCATTTTCATTGATGGTGGCATCCTTTTTCTGATTCTGAACAGGTATCCATTTAGTAACCATCCTTCTTCTTTTACCTTCTGTTCTCTTGCCCTTCCCTTTGTTCAAGTTCATTCCTTCTAATTCAGTTTTGTCTCTTATTCCATCTGGGTCTTGTGTAAACCAACATTCATCTTCCATATGTCCCAATTTAATACAATTATTACAAAATTTGGGTCTCCATTCATATTCAATAGGTTGGTTCCAAGGCCCAGAAGGGGTTTCAACAGCAATAGTATCTAGTAGGACTTTCAAAATATCCACATCAATCAGGATCCTCACATATGATATTTTCTCAGCTTTAGCAGTAAATCCATCTGTAACCAATGGAATCCCAATAGCACTAGCAACCTTGCTCAATGTCATAACAGACCAGTATTTAACAGGTAATCTCAGAAATTTTACCCAAATTGGAATCTGACTAAACATATCAGCATTGAGTTCAAAATCCACATCCCAGTTCCTCAAAATCATGGGTCTATTTCCATAGAAATAAGGTCCAGCCTACATCACTTCCTCCTTTTCAGCTATATTACGAAATTTAAAAACATAATATCCATCATCATGATATAGTACATGGGGTTGTTCAACAAAACCCCATACCTTCTTTACATACTCTATCATTTGCAGTTCATACGGGTTATCTCCAATTATATAGCCAATTAAAGTTGTTTCCCATTCCTTAATTTGTACGCATATATCCTCCTCCTCAATTGTCACATTAAGTACACCCTCTTTAAGCATAGGAGGAACAAAGTTTAAGGTCTTACCATTGTTGCGATTGCCATTAGCAGAATCTCCTGCTGGAGTAAGTTGTTTAAACGTTTCAGCATCAGAAAATTGTAGTCGCCTCTTCGGAGTCTCTTTCCCATCTGCATTCTCCAAATGAATTTCATCTTCCATACTACTATCTTCATTCTCTACAATCGCACGAAATTTTGGGGGTAAGAAGCTCCCAAAAGTAAACGGATTTAGCTGATGAGCTTCACCAGTAGCAGGGGTAACTATTTTTGGTGTTTGTGTATGGGTTGTTTGACTTTGCCATTGCAGAATGAAATCAATGCTATTGAGTGGGACCTCTCAGGTTCATGTCGGCTTCATGCTCTAAAGATAACATAGTTCTGGTATTTCTATCCTAACCTTCTAAAGCAGCAGCTAAAGGAGAGTCGTGCCTCCACATGTTTTAGAAAATTACTTTTTACTGTCTTCTAAGTACCATTGAATATCTATTTACGTTCTAAATTTATGTATTAGTTGTGTTAATGCATATTAGCTTCACCTTTTCCTGTGCTAAGACTTTGAATATCTATTGTTCTGTTTAAAATAAATTGGTCAATAATTCATAGTTTCATTACATATATGAAGCATGAAACAAGATGCCCGCTTGCATGATTTCAGAGAACATCGCAAAGTATCTATTTTTGTTCTTTCTTTTTCTTTGTTGATTCATTTAATCAAATCAGACCTCAGCTGCTGACTATTATGTTTTTAGGAGATATCTACCATCAGATGGAGTCCAATTGGTGCTGGTACAAGCAACACAAATCAACAGTTGTTGTTGGCAAAGTATTCTATCTTTTGGTACTAGTCATGTTAATAGTATTCTTTCTATCATAATTTTCTTTCACATGTGGTGGTAGCACTAGGTTCTCAGTTACATGTATATTAGACATCAGTGTCGTAGATTATGGTTGGATCATTGTTCATAGCTAAGCAATAAAGTTTCTATATTTTGCCAGACACCCCTTTCATTCTCCATCATCCTCTCCATGGTTCAATGACACCCCCTTACAAGGCCCCACAACTTTCTCCCCTTTATATAACTCACCAGTTGTTCGCTCCCCCATCTCATCTTTCGTAGTACATTACTTCCTCACCTTACTGATTTGCCTTCTACTGGCCAAAACCTTTACTCTGCCTATCAAAGTATAGGTAGATAGGAAGAAATTACCAAAAGCTTTTTGTCTTGTATAGGATATAAACTCTAGTCTCCATGAGCTTCACTCCCCTCCCCTCACATTCACCAATAGCAATACCGTTAACTTATTCTCACTCCCCTCCCCTTACATCCCCACCCAAATAAAAGTAATAGGTATATAGGTTATCGATAGTTCAATTGAATACGAGTAAACAAACCACATCATATTTGAGCCTGTATTTGAAAGTTAAAAAGTATAATTTTATTAAGAGTCCCTAGTTTTATTTCCTTTGTCCAAGTACACATAATGAGTTCAGATATGTGACCTATGTTTGTTCAAGCTGTGAATAAGACTCCCTTGTTTAATATCCCATAGCTTCACAGTAGAGGCAAATGAAGCACTACACAAATAGACAATAAAACAAAACCAATAAGCTAAAAGAAATAAAAGGTTAGGTGTAATACATTAAATCAGCACACACCAACAATCCATTTACTGGATGGCTAAAGTTAAATTCTATCTCTTTGGATTATTTTACTCGCAGGGGGACTACGGGTGAGATTGAAATCATTCCATATACATTACAAAGTGAACAACAGAAGCATTGAAGACTAGTGGTGATACATTTAAACACAACAAAGACAATTAGCATAAAACTTTGCGTCTAAAATTACACTAAGTTCGTAAATGAAAAGTGTACGAACTCTTATGATCACTTGTTGAAGGTTGATAGTATTGTTTATGCTGCTGAGTCCTCAAAGAATGATAGTATCTCAACGAAAAAATAAGTATTGAACCATTCGATGGAATGAATGAATTATGGAAACCATTGAACAAATTAGTATCAAAAGTTGACACCTTAGAAAATTCCAAAGTTCTAGGTCCAAAGTTCATCAGTAGTTTTCCACTAAATAATCTTGATGATTATGAAAATGAGGATGACGATGATAATGAAGAAGAAGATGATGAGAATGTTATTTCACAAAAAGTTAATGAATACAAAGTTAGCAAACAAAATGTTCTACAAAAAATTAGATGTTGTTCAAGCTATTGAAGGGCCATTAAATAGTATTAATAATAATACTAATAAAGGAAAAGGAAAAAGGGACGACGTCGAAGAAACAAAAAGGAAAAAGGGACGACGTCGAAGAAAGATAAAGGAACAAATAATCCTCCTCCTCTTCTTGTTGTACATTGTGGGGATGGTGATAGTGTTGGTGGTGAAAGAAATATTAATGTGGCACAAGTTCAAGATACTACTGAGACAACATGAGGTACAAGTAGTGGTAGTACAAGAGCAGCAAATAAACTCTTTATTTCACTACTATTGTACTGCTACTGCTTGTACCTTCTACTGACTCTATAGAAATTTTAACTTGTTCCACATTACTATTTGTTCCTCCACCACCACCATCGATCACTATCACTACTGCAGACAATAAGAAGAGGTGGATGAGAAGGACTATTTGTTTCTTTTTTCTTTCTTCCATGTTGTCCCTTTTTCCCTTATCGTTATCAGTATTCTTATTATTAATACTACTTGATGGTGCTTCTATAACTTGAACAACATCTAATTTTTGAAGTACTTTTTATTTGCTAACTTTGTGTTCCTTACGTTTTGGCGAAGGCACATACGCATTGTCTTTTTCTTCATCATCATTGTCGAATCATTTTCATAATCATCAAGATTGATTAGTGGAGTATTATTGATGAACTTTGGAACTGGATCTTTGGAATTGTCTAAGGTGTCACCTTTTGTTACCAATTTGGTCAATGGTTCCCATAAGTCATTCATCCGATCGAATGGTTCATTACTTTTGTTTTTCTTTGAGGACATAACAGCATAAGCAATACTCTTAACCTTCAAAAAGAGATAATAATAGTTAGTACACATTTCATTTACGAACTTAGTGTTATTTTAAACGTAAAGGTTTATGCTAATTGCCTTTTCCTTTATCAGTATTCTTATTATTAATACTACTTGATGGTGCTTCTATATCTTGAACAACATCTAATTTTTGAAGTACTTTTTGTTTGCTAACTTTGTGTTCCTTAAGTTTTGGCGAAGGCACATACGCATTGTCTTTTTCTTCATCATCATTGTCGCATCATTTTCATAATCATCAAGATTGATTAGTGGAGTATTATTGATGAACTTTGGAACTGGATCTTTGGAATTGTCTAAGGTGTCACCTTTTGTTACCAATTTGGTCAATGGTTCCCATAAGTCATTCATCCGATCGAATGGTTCATTACTTTTGTTTTTCTTTGAGGACATAACAGCATAAGCAATACTCTTAACCTTCAAAAAGAGATAATAATAGTTAGTACACATTTCATTTACGAACTTAGTGTTATTTTAAACGTAAAGGTTTATGCTAATTGCCTTTTCCTTTATCAGTATTCTTATTATTAATACTACTTGATGGTGCTTCTATATCTTGAACAACATCTAATTTTTGAAGTACTTTTTGTTTGCTAACTTTGTGTTCCTTAAGTTTTGGCGAAGGCACATACGCATTGTCTTTTTCTTCATCATCATTGTCGCATCATTTTCATAATCATCAAGATTGATTAGTGGAGTATTATTGATGAACTTTGGAACTGGATCTTTGGAATTGTCTAAGGTGTCACCTTTTGTTACCA